>JAJJWW010002345.1:0-91331 GCA_023531295.1 Papaver armeniacum | reverse complement strand
ATCGAAACGAATAATATTACAAAAAAAATCTCAAACCATGTATTATCTTGAATTTTTTGGTGGATACGATTAAAATTTTAATGATTAGCAAAGCGGCCAACGAAATGTTAGAGTTTTCAGAACAAATATTGTTAATTAAGTTACATTCTTTTGCAGATAATAGGTATGAAAAAATGCCTCTAAGTGAATGGTATTTGGGTTCTCCGTTATTTATAAACAAGGGGATATGTTACAATCTTTGAGTTCTTGCTAGATACACTGATAGTGAAACTTGATATATGAAAAGCAAAGCTAATGAATAGCCCCGTATTGACAATTGTGTTCATCCTTGAAACAATAAGATTAAAATTCCTACAAGGATTTAACTAATAAATAAAAAGAAATAACATCTACTTATATACCACTTTGGAAGCATCATTGGTTTTGAGACTTTGAGTTTATATATCTTCAACAACATCCACGAACTCTGCAGGGAAAATTTCTTGATCAAAGATCACCGACATGTGATTTCATAAGAACAATGTCGAGAGAAACCTTTTTCAACTCCGGTTCTCAACTTATCTTGGCCTCTCAAGGCTTCAACAAGTTGAGTCTTTGTCGCCTCAAATTGTTTTAGAAAATCATAAGCAACATTAGCGAGATCATATATGTCCTCTTGTTCTACATCTTGATGATCATAAGCAAACTAGCAATTCGCATCAGGATGGTCCTCAGTAGTATAAGAGTTTTCAACCTCATCTTCTACCAGAGTTCTTTTCTTCTTCCCTTTTGACCAAATAACACTCAATTATTGTCAGGAATCTTCTTCCATGTTTAATTGCAAGACAGGGTTGAATGAGAAAACTATATTCAAGTGTGTGATATATATATATGGCGAACTCAAGAGGTATTTCCAAAAATAGGGTCAAGTCTCGTGACCAATTTCTAGAAATTGGGTCAAAGTAGGAAACAAAGAGTTTCCCTTTGATTAAAAGTTCGCAAACTGTTTTCCTTGCCAAGAGTTTAAACAAACATAAACGCCTTTTAAGAGAAGTCGCAAACACTTTTCTAAACCCAAAGGGTATTATTGTAACGAAAATCCCAATATGAACACTTTTCTTTAGTCACATATTAAATCCATTAATATTACTTAAGTTTAAATATCAACTTAGATGATTAGAAAATATAAGAGCATAAATTTTATCTTAGCTTGTTATGTAGAAATTCTCATGGATCGTGTTATTATCTTAGCTTGTTATGTCGGATAGACATGGATAATATAATACAAATAACATAAGATTTGTTCATACCCACATGAAGTCATTACAATTTGGACTTCTACTAAGATGTGGTTGAACCAAGTCAATGACTTATAGTGATGGTGCAGAAACACACAACAAAGATAAACAATTGTGTATTAATTGAACCATTCTACTCAATTTTTTGCATAACGGATTGAAGATAGATACATCTGTTGGAGAAGAGGCTCAACACGGATATGTGTTAAATTTTTATCTTTGGCTTAAGCTGATGAAACATATTCCCTCCATTTCAAAATCACAGCTAGTTTCATGTGTAATTTGTACATGAAACCATCCTATCTTTTTGAAACGGAGGGAATAATAATTTGACATAGTAAATGAGCAATAATAACTTTCAGGAAAGAAGTTGTAAGGAGTTACATTTCGGAACTACTTGAATCAAATAGTACAGCTGCTATTTGGTAACCTTCATCTTAAAAGACTTTTTATGAAGATGGGGATCCAAGTTTTGGGTGCTTAGGAAGCATATGGATGAGTATTTTCACACTCACCATGTTATTATGCCAACGTTTATATTTTCGTATGAATCTTCCTTTTTGAGTTTCCACCCTTTTGTCAAGAGAAGATATCATAAAACTCGTTGTCATCATGGAATGAGATAAATTTGGAACCCTTACCGAAGTTTTTCTCGCTTTTCCTTGAAGGTGCATGATAACTTGTCTATGAGATTATTGTGCCTCCTATCATCATGTTCATGATAGCAAGTTGAACCGTCTCCTTAACTATAGTATCTCCTTAATTATGTTTCTTTGATTCTTCTTTGGAAGTTTTGAGTCATTATTCTTGCTTTATGTTCGATTATTAGTGGATTAAGATGAACTAACATTCTTAGAGTATATATGAAGTCTTCGTATAAAACTCAAACACCCATTGTATTTGAATCAAGATTTTTAGAATTGTGAATGTCAGTTACATCTTTAAGATGAGATTCAAGGTGTTTTGGAGACAGTCAAATCGTTTGTTCTCCAATCTAATTAAGCTTACACTTCCTTCGAACGTTTCCTTTTGTATCAAAGAAAAAACAAAGCTTCTATGTTCTGGTAGGATCAGAGAGAGCATACTTGGCACAAGAATTATCAGAAGTACTTTTCCTTCTTAGGGAGACATTTTTTTCTTGGTCAAGGAATTTTAATTGTTCATCCTTTATCAAAGTAGTGACTTTGAGTATGGGATTTTACTAGGACATCATGACTACCATCAACAATCGTTTTTTCTAACTCCTTAATTTTCTCGGAGGCCAAGGATGAGGCTAATTTTTCAGATTTACAAACACTACAAGAAGTCGGAAAAGAATTCCGTGGTATTTTAAGTTCAAAGGCGTTTTTTTCGACTTTTTCCTCAAGTGAGATTAATTTGCATATCTACTTCTAGAGGTGTAAAACGTGCCGGCCCGGCACAGCCCGGCACACGAAGTCGCGTGCTTCACGTGCCATGTGCCGTGCTGTGCCGTGCCAAAGATTTAAACGTGATGTGCCGTGCTGTGCTTTACTAGTCAAAAGCTAGGCACAGCACAACCCACGGGCACAGCACACGAATAAACGTGTCGTCTTTGTCATGCCGTCTTCCGCACACGTGCTATAAACAATTTGAAATCACTTAATGTATACATTAAGTCGGACATTATCACAAGAATTTAATTAGACAACATATCATTTGAAATTATTTCAAGTAAAATTAACAAGTTTATTAAATAAAAAAATAGCCCATCAAATATAAAATTGGATTATTGTCATGTAAATTAATGTTCTAGTTAAATATAGGTGACGACATTATAACAACGATATTGAAATATATTTTCCAAATATTAAGGTATTATATGTGTTGTTATAAATAAGCCAACATAACATGTTAAAAACTAGCTAGAATAGTGACTCTTTTGTGAAATATACAAAAAATGTGATGTATTATGCCTTGTTATATGGTGTATTTGTACATGTTATGACGTGCTTTCTTAACGTCTTTGGGTCAGGCTGGGCCACGTGCTTATCCGTGCCGCGTCTTTGTCTTTGTGCTCTACTGTGCCAATTAGTCAAACCCAAAGACGTCCCATTTAACTAACGTCTTTGTCCGTCTTTGGGCTAAGTCACGTCTTTGGTGGCTCTTTGTGCTCAAATTTTTAGCGTCTTTGGGTCAAATTTCGTGCTCGTCTTGTGCCCCAATTTACACCTCTATCTACTTCATCCTTTTCTACTAGAAGAATACTTATTCGTACATAGATACCTTTCGTTAACCTTACCAATGAGAGTATTGACATTGTTTTTCATATCCTCGAAGCTTCGAATTCTAAGATGTTTAAGAATCTTATCACTTTCTTTGGATGCTTCCCTTTCCATTTTCAAGTCGACTCAATCAATAAGATAGTAGAAATAACAATTGCCAAACCGAACTGTTTTAGGAGAACATAATGTTCGTTTCTTTTCAAGAGGGAAGAAAATCCAATCTCATTAATAGAATCCATAAAGACATGGCTTTCAATAAATATTGATACGAGATCGGATATTAAACTCTTTCCTACATATTCAAATTTCCATAAACACAAACTTGTTACGTCTAATGGTATTTTCCTGCTCCGATACCATTAAAAATGAGAGGATACAAAGTACACCACCAGTGGTAGAGCCAACATGTAACAAGGGTGAGCAAGTGAAACCTATGGGGAAGTCATACATATTGAATTCTAGAGTATAGAATTACAAAACATCGATACAAACACTGTGGTTCAAGTGCGGACTCATAAATCAGTCTTACTTTGCTTTGGCTAGAGTGGTACATGGTCCATGTGCAAGGTTTTCAATGAACAGAGCTCATGACACTTAAAACAACGAACTAAACTGTATAGCCAACTCCGAGAAACAGCTAACTATTGTGATCAAGATTCAGAAATTTTTTAAGTGTTACCCGGACTCAAGAAATCTCTCGCAAATTGTCCACTTGTGTGGCGGAGAAGCTTTTGTTAGAGTGGGCCTCTAGAAGATGTCTGGGCTCATGTCTCTTATGGAGGCCCATAATCTGATATAGTTTGATTTCCTCTCAAATGTTAGCATTGGAAATTGCCGCTCTCTCAAGCGAGTTTGGTATTTTTATGTCAACTTTGATAACCAAACCTATTTTGTTTCATGATGGGCACGGGCAAAGGACAACAGATATCACGGAACTACTCACTTTACTAACCAAATACATATTTGATAAGGGAAAATTAGGCTAAAGCCCAACCCATGGATAACCCATAATATGAGGCCCTTAATTAAAAGAAGTTTAAATCTAGGCCCCGAGTTATTAAAAGACATACATGCCCTTTTATATATTGTTAAGCCCCAAATTAAATAAAATTTAAATTTAAGCCCAAAATTATTAAATCTAGGCCCAAAATTATTAAAATATAGTGTGAATGTGTAAATAGAAGTTACACATGCATATGCCATGTGTATCCAGAAGTTACACATCCTTAATTATTACATGTGTAATGCAAAGTTACATATCAAAAAATAGACATCAAAAAGAACGCATAAAAAAATTACACGTATTACTTTAATATTCATTTATAACAATTTCTTAGCATGTGTAACTAGAAGTTACACACACATCTGTCTAGTGTAACTGAGAGTTACACATGCATCTATCTAGTGTAATTGAAAGTTACACATGCGTCTGACTTTTGTGTTCAGCGTCAACTACAGTTCCAGCGAGACCTAAAATATAACGACAAGCAATTAGTTTTTATAAGATTAAATGAAAAACAATGTATATTCAATTTCACATACATCTGAGTTGTGAAACTAGCTGTTACCCGTATAACTGACTAGTGTAACTAGGAGTTACACATCCATATTGGAATTTAGCACATGGACCAATAAAAGCAAGAACATAAGCATGATTACCAAGTGTATAATGTTCAAACCACTGATTTCTGCGGTAAAGCTATGAGTTAAAGGTTCAACATTTCCGGGAAAACGAAGAATAGAAAACAAAATATAGACTGAGGCATGCTGGACTAACCTTGCATTAGTATCAAGCGCAATTTCAGTGCTAGCATTCACCAATCCACCATTCTTTTCCACTCGATGTGTAAGTTCAGCTCCATCTAGAACAGCTAGTGCAAATTTCCCTCTCAGCCAAGCGAGATGCCACATCCTTCATCAGAAATCTAGTTACTTTCCTCAGTTGCATATTTTCATGAAATAAATGGAAAAGAACATTTTGAATGCTACATCTGTTAAAAGAAGTAAAAACATCTAAAAAAACCTAGAAAAAAGTTCATACACAAGCAAACTGCTCTACATGTAATCGACAGTTACATTACACATGCATATATCATGTGTAAGTCGCAGTTACATATGTCATAGGCATGTGTAATAGGCAGTTACACATGCATATGCCATGTGTAAGCCACAATTACACATCTGTATTATGGCTTGTATACTTGGCACGTATACAATGTTAGCTATAGAAATCGAAATGAAACAAATACAACAGCCCCTGCAATCACTTTCCAATTTGGAAAAGTAGATATCCTCAAACCAAGCTTTCAAGGATGTCATGATTCATGAACAATTACATCCTTAACTTCTATTACACCTACTCATATATTTCTAAGCGGAAAACTTACAAAGACAAATAAGAATATTGGAATTGAAGGACTCAAATCATTAAGCAAAGGCAGGAATTCAATATATTTTCACAGATATAAATACTTAGTAACCTATATCAAACAGCAGGCACACACACCACAAAATCGATTGATTCTTAGCTAATAAACACGATAACACAGTATAAAGTTCTAGTTTAAGCAACACAAATATTGGATTAAACCTACTAATAATCTGAACTGAGAATCATTTCCAAACAAATTCCTCTAATCATTGTAGAAGAAAATAATTTGCTTGTATCATATTCAATACAATTGGCATGTGTATCTATAAGTTACACATCTAATTAGCATGTGTAACTAGTAGCTACACATCCATTTAGCTTGTGTACCTAAAAGTTACACATCTAATTAGCATGTGTAACTAATAGTTACACATCCAAAAAGGTCAAATAACTTACAACAAATCAAGAGCCAACCCGATTAAACTCCCAAGAAGTTCCCGCTTCTAGGTAAAACGTATAGTGCCAACAATCTCCAAATGTAAAGCAGATTATGGACTTGTCACCCCCAACAGAAGTTAGAACTTGTTCAAGGCACAAAACCAGTAGACCAGCAGACGAGTTTCAATTAGAACAAAAACTAAACTGTCAACTTCAATCAAGTTCACCTCAATTGGTTGCTGCCACTGCTTCCCAACTCCTCGAAGGTGCCCTTTCCCAACAACAGCACCTACAGAAGTATGTTCACTAGCAACATTCAGAAGACTTGCTTCCATGTACCTAAAACATAGACAGACAGTGGTCTGTAAGTAAACAAAACATATCCACCAAAGATCTACAATTACAGAACAATGCGAAGGTATTCATGCAAAAACTATCCATTTAGAAAATCTCCATACTTATGCAAATCATCTCTCCATAATGACCACTAGGTATCACTATTTGTTTTGGACATAGATAAGTCCTCTAGATGTGAAGAGGAGAATCTTTTATATAAAAAATCGATTAGCCGTGACAATCATGACGAAGATATCAAGAGTTTCACCAAGAATCTCTAGTGTTATTTTACAATTATACACCTTACATATGAAAGAAAAAACAAACTGCTCAAAAATGAAGAAGAGATTCGCCTTATAAAAAAGGAAAGGGATACTAACAAATCTCTCTCAAATACAAGGGTCTCCATGAGAGAAGGAAAATCTTCTTGCTCATTTCTTGTATCACCAGAGTTAACATTTCAGCGTCTTCCATTTCCTTCAGCTGAAAAAAGCACAGGCTATTTACAGTCATTCAAAATGAACATGAAAAAAAAATACTACGTCAGGGAAAACAATGGTAATTACCATTCTATTCAGATCGGCGGGGCTTGGCAAAAAGATTGCGTGACAAACTATGCAGTAGATAAACTTTATCTTGTGCCACATTGTCATTGAAGCCCAGGTCCTACGTAATGTTATCTATTCCATTTAAAATAAGAGCCACATGTACTGATTAGAAAAAGAAATAAAGGTATACTAACATACATATTTATTAGGCTCATTATAACAACTCATAGCTTACATTAACTTTTCCACCATATATCCCAACAATATCTCAATCTGCACACAACATCACAAGAAGAAGAATGAATTCAAAGTTCATTTGAATGACGTTCACAAAATATTGAGGAAAAAATAAATAGTCTTAATCCATATGAATAAAAGACATAAATCCATGGCTAAAATTCATTGCAATTCCGGAAGCGCATAATGTTAGAAAGCCTTACCTTCGCTTTCTGAACCAATCTACCCTTATTCTAATCTTTCATGTCAACAGTGGATGTCACCAGTTCTGTTCCATTAACCCAAAATTAGATACTTATACTAACTATACAATTTTTCTTTATAATCGCTAAACAAAAGGGAAGAAGAGTGCAGCGCGATCTTACTTTTTTCAACAGCCAGACCATGGTTCTTCAGAATTTCAGAAATTGTGACAACAGTAGCAATTGCGAAGAAACATAAATCAAAGTTTCAGGGCAAATTGAGCAGAAAACTACAAAATCAGTATCTATGTTGTTAGAATTCAACGAACTATGTCAGACAGGCACATACCATTGATCAAACCAGAAAGTTCAAGAAATTTGAGGAATGAAATGACGTACCCATACCCAAAGCAGAAAGTTCAACCTCGCTGTGTTGTCGCATGTACCTCTGTATATATACAACAGTAGACATGTTCAAATCTTCATCAGATTTTTAAACGCATGAAACAAATGACACTCTCACTATACATATCAATCCTATAAAAGGACCAAAGAAATTATGTAAAAAGACGACGATATGAAAATGAATTACAACACATTACAAGATACTTTCTACATTTCCCATCAAATTACAGAAACGCCAAATCTGAATTCATCTAATCAACACAGACTTATCATTTTACCAAATGAAAAATCCAAAAATGACGAGATCAAATGAAGAAGACGAAGAATGAGATACTCACCTTAGCAAGATTAACATAGAAAAACAGTGGCTTCTTAGTATTAGAGACTTGAATTCGGTTCTTCTTATAATGAGATTCTCCTTCTCCATTACTAATAATTGCACCTTCATTCTTAATGCCTGCCGGTGCCAGTGATGAAACAACAACTGCCTCCGCCATCGAGTTAACAATCTTCTCACTTCCTCTGATCTTAAAAATCCCGGATGAGTTCACAGATCTGAATAAAATCAATCAAAAAAAAAAAAAATCAAAACCTAATCGAACTAAGCAAAGTAAGAATGACGAAAATCTAACCTGATGCAGCTTCGAATCAGCTTCAAATCGATTCAAATTCTTCAGAAAACAAACCAGTTGAACGAACGAAAACCTAACCTAATACGCTTAGAACCAGCTGATACCTAGATTCAAATGAAATTGATTGAATAATTGATTCAGATTTTTATATTAACTGATTATCAGATGTAAAATCTATTGAATCAAATCGATTCTCCTTCATCATCGATCTGAATTCGCTGGAGCCGAGAGCCGGGAAAGAAAGAGAACAGAGAAGAGAGAGAAAGACAATAGAGAAATGAAAATATATTCTGATATTCCTCTGGTATAAATACAAAAGGGTATTGTCGTCATTATGAAAATTCATAATAATTAATTATGGGCCAGATCTGAAGAAAATTTGATATTTTGGGTCTAGTAATATCATTTTCTGAAAGTATGGAGTTGACAATGTATGATCCATTTAGTGGGGCTTCTATATATTGAACCCATATAATAGGGTGGTTCTAGTATTTTTCACATTTGATAATTGCAAAGAGTTCTGTTTGGAGTTGCTTAGTTTCCTTTCTGATGTTTTGGGACCAATTTTTGTCAAAGAGGTTGTATTTTCTTTTTATTGTTCGGTTGTTGAATTTTGCCCTTTTGCTAATCATGCTTTTGTTCCTTATTCAATATCGGAAAAATATTTGATGGGGCCGGGCGTTTTCTGATGGGGCATGGGGGACAAATTATGTCTTGACACGTGACTCTGCTATAAATTGATTCCATCAAATTTTGTTTCCAAATATATAAAAGAAATGTATTTTTTGGTAAAAATACTGTTATATCATGCAGGTTCGCAAACGCCTTTAAGAACAAAATCTAGCCTTGCAACGTTGGGTTGAAGCTGTAAGTTCCTTAATAAATATGAGCTGTCCAAGAAAAGCACTACAAATTCCAAGTCAAAGTTAGTTTGAGATTGACGCGTACTTCTACATATTGTTGGTTGCCACTTGCCGGTATTAAAAGAGTCGGAAAATGGGTCATTTGTCCAACCAAATTTAAAACATGATTCAAATGGACGAGTAAAAATTATTATGGGTGAAATGGACACAAAAAAAATAGCAAGGATGAATCTGGATTCATCCTGGCTTAAGCTTAAAAAATAGCGAGGATGAAACTGGATGCATCCTAATGTAAATTAAAAATAAGAAAAAGAATTTGAAAATTGATAGGATGAAACTGGTTACATCCTGGTTATTTTTATATTTTTGTCCATTTAAACAGTATCAAAATCTAAATGTCTTTTTCACCCAGGAATTATTGAATTTGGTCTTTTAACCAATTTTGTGTAAAAGAGTTACAATATACTCCAGAGTTTCAAAAAATTATTTCTGGTCGAATAATCACTTAAATATCACTGAACTGTTATTTATGCAGGTTCGCAAACGCGTTCAAGGAAAGGTACAAAAACTAGCCTTGCAACGTTGGGTTGAAGCCGTAAGTTCTTGTCCAGGAAGATGGTCACATCATGCTCCCTGAGTTCGACCTATCTCTCAGATGCTCTGATGCTCCTTCGATCAGCCTCAGTAATGGCGGAGCCAACCAACAGTGCTGCAGGTTCATGCACAGGTTCAACAGTTTACAAAGTTTTGTGAAAACCTTTTTTATGGGTCTCGGCCAAACTTATTAAACTCTTTGATAGATCTTTTACATCTTTAATCACTTTGACCACTAAATAAGTAGCATACGAAGCTCCACCTAACAAGGCCGCTATGCTTATAATAACAAAAACTCCTACCACAAATTTAAACAACCACTGAAGATATTTTTTCTTGTCTTTGTGTTCTTCACTTGTAACCATGGTGGAAATAGTTGAGCCAACAATTTCGATGCGATGTTCTTCACTATTAACATCTCCATCAACCTTAAATGGCTTGTTATCTATACAAGCTTCTGTATTTGCTTCTTGCTTTAATTTACCAGATGGTTTCTCTGCTGCCATAGGTTTTGATTTTGCTTCTAGTTTGTATTCCAAGAATTCGTCTACGCTCTCCAACAACTAAAGTCGTCCAAAAAATCACGCGAAATATATTTGTGAGAATTGACATGCATGGGAACGTCTTATTTATAGCTAAAACTCGTGGTGGATTTTTGACCGATCAAAAGAAAGATTTCCTTTTCCGAATCAAATACACTTTCTATTTGGTTTCTGATTTCTTATGTTATATATATATATATATATATATATTTTATTTTATTTTTTTGGGAGACGTGGTTTCAAGTCAAGGGGGCAATGGAGCCTCTGCCTGACTTTCCGACCGAATGGCCGGATTCACCCTCTATGACCAAATTTACTAATGAAAATACTATACAGAGGTTCTCCAAATAGAATGCAAGGAAAAAAAGAATTTCTAAACGAAATAAGCGCATTACCACACCCAAATACTGTTACATTGCTTGGGCATTTTGTTTCAGTTGATAACATTTTCCTATTAGTATAGGAGTATAGGACTACCAGGCTAATGGGAGTTTACATAATGCATTATCCGGCGATTGACTGCCCCCAAGTTATATTAGTCAGAAAAATACGGGTTGTTAGAGGCATGTCTCTTGCTTGGGTTGTTTTTATTGTAGCTCTGGCTTTGCTTACCTCTGGTAGGCGCCTTAATATATTGTTACTCTTTGCCGATCAAAAAAAAAAATATTAGTCAGAATTCTTTATAATTTGTGTACAAACTTAGTTAATTTTTCGGAAAATGGGTCATTTGTCCAAAAAAATTTAAAACATGGTTCAAATGGACGACTAAAAATTAGTACGGGTGAAATGGACACCAAAAAAATAGCAAGGATGAAACTGGAGTCATCCTGACTTAAAGTTAAAAAATAGCAAAGATGAAACTGGATGCATCCTGATGTAAATTAAAAATAAGAAAAATTATTTGAAAATAGGTAGGATGAAACTGTTTACATCCTGGCTATTTTTACATTTTTGTCCATTTAGACAGTATCAAAATCTAAATGTCCTTTTCACCCAGGAATTGTTGATTTTGGTCTTTTAACCAATTTTGTGTAAATTTTATGATGGTTCGTTCAATACAAATCTTAATAAGAAGTTATTGAACTCAGTGAACTGGGAAACTAGAGCAAACATTTGAGGGAGCATAATTCAACTTTGCATAAAGATATCTTAATTTGGAGTTTGGACTGGCGAAGCAATTACATGTCGAAGAGGCTACCAACAAGATCTTGCAGTAAATAAAAGAGCTCCCGACCCTTTTTGTTACTTGGTTCAATCAATGTTAGTTCAACATCTGATTCACTCAGTGTAATTCTATATTTCTCCAAGGTTGCTCAACCGAGAACGCAGATGTTTACAGTTATGCTATTTCCATCGCTTGTTTCTTACTTCTCTGTTGGCCTTCTTTACAATTGGCCTCAATGTCTCTTCAGGTGTATAATTATCTTCTCCTCAATCCTACTCCTACATAGACATTACAAAAGACACACAGATATCACAAAAGACATACACGCAATGATAATTTTGTTATACAAATTTAGGACTTCAAAGTTAACCACATGTGACATGTTCTAGCAAGATCAACACAACAGACGCATAAAGTTTAAGCAAGTAATCAATTTACAAGCAGAACGAACCTATTGTCTCATATAAAAAACTAGCAAACGTTTTATTAGACAGACTCACAAACATCTTAATCTCAAGATATCCGAATGTCGAACATGGTACCCACAGGACTGTGTTAGATTGAGTCAAGCATCCGTACAATGTACGGACTGTTTTATTACTGTTAATCTTAGCCACAGGATCTAGGTTCATTACAGCTGTTGTATTTAGTTTCTGTTGAGTCCGTGAGCCTATATAAGACTCAGTCATGTACTCTTGTTAGGTACCATTCATTAATACATAGTTCACAGTTCTTACATGGTATCCGATACCAAATGGAATTTCAACTTCCTTCTGATCCAGTAACTTTACCAATCTTTAACTTCTCACCATTAAACCTGCAACTGAAACCTAAAAATGGTGAGAACTACTCAAACAACACTTGCATCTTCTTCCGCTGTCAACTACAACAACAATCTCAACACAAATATGTCTACTGCAACTTTGTTTCCACCATTATTCTCTTCTCATCACCTCCAACAACATCAACTTCTACCTTCTTCATCACAACAACCACCAACACCGCCTTCTTCACATCGACCTTCACCGTCTCACTCTTCTCAACCATCACAACCACCATCATCCACACATCAATCGTTAACTTCTTCATCTCAATAATCACCAACACCGCCTTCTACACACCGATCTACACCGCCTTTCACTTCTCAACCAATACAATCGCCATTGTTTACTGCTACTACACAATTACCATTATAACATACTCCTTTTCACTCTTCTTATATACCACAACAATTACATCAAAATACAAATTTTACCTTCCCACAACAACAACACATTCAACATCAACCATCACCACAAACAAATCTCTATAATCCGTTCGGTTTTCATACTCGATTTACAATTCCGTTTCAAAATATCTCCAATTTTGTGTCTGGAAAGTTAGATGGATCAAATTACTTAGTGTGGAAAGATCAGATTTCTTCTATTCTTATTTGTACAAACCTTTATGGTTTTGTTGATGGATCTGTTCATCCTAAGATGCCTACAGTGGTGATTAACAACATTCATCTACCTAATCCAAACTATTTAGAATGGTAGCAGATCGACAAATTTGTTGGATCTTGTATCAATGCAACTGTTGATAGATCTTTCTCCTCTGAGCTTCTTGGAAAACACACAACAAGAGAAAAGTGGTTGCATCTGTCTAAGCTATTTAGTGATCAATTTCTTGCTAGGAAGTCAATGTTATATCTCAACTTCATACTATCAAGAAAGGCTCTTCAACAATCTATGAATTTCTTCATCAGATTAAAACCATTGCTGACTCACTTGCAGAAATTGGTGAACCAGTTCAAGATTTTGATCTGGTAATGTATACTCTTAATGGTCTTGGTAAAGACTTTATTCACTTTGTGGGTAGTGTGAATAGGGAACTTCCATTGTCTTTCTCTGAGCTTCGATCTCGACTTTTAAGTCATGAACAATTCTTGAAGGAACAAGATTCAGATTCATATTCCTCTCTAATCACAGATCCCACAAATTCTGCATTCTTTGTTAGAAGACAATCTTCATCACAAAATTCTACTTCATCCTACAGAAAACCTATGTCTTCCTTTACACCTAAGCCAATACCATCATCTTCATCTACTTCAACTAATCATTCTTCACCAGGATTTCGAAAAACTACATTTAATCCTGCACAGAAGCAAATACTTGATTATGGAGACATTCCTTGTCAGATATGTCATAAGGATGGTCATCAGGAAAATCGTTGTAGATTTCGTTATTCGGCTTCCAGAAACAGTGTTGCACCACCACAAAGAGCTTTTCCTTGTCTGGATATTAATGCAGGAAGTACTGTTGCTTCACCATGGGATTCACAAGAATTTTATCATAATGTTCAGTTTCCCTCTGACAATGCTTATGAATGTGGAGGCCATTGGAGTCATAGCAACTCAGGACCAGTTTGGATTCCTGACTCAGGAGCATCTAGTCATATGACTAATGATGCATTAATTCTACAGAATCCTACTCCTCACTCTGGTCAAGAACAAGTCATGGTTGGTGATGGTAATTTAATTCCAATATCTTTAACATGCTCTTCTACATTATCTACTTCATCCAAACATTTTAATCTACACAAGGTTCTTTATGTGCCTCATTTACAACACAACTTAATGTCTGGGGCTCAGTTTACTAAGGATAATAATTGTGTGTTTCTGTTCTATCCTTGGGGGTATGAAATAAAGTCATTGAGGAGCAATCTTATTCTTGCTAGAGGAAAGATGAAGGATGGACTATATCCAATACTATCTGGTCATTCTAAACCACACAATTAATGCTGCTTCAAAGGTTTCTACTAATTTACTTCATAGTTATGCTTTCACTGCTTTGGTAGCTTCTTCAGCTTTATGGCACTCAAGACTAGGCCATCCTGCACAGAAGATTATTCAGAAACTTGATAAAGATACTGTTATCAAGCTGTCAGCAAAATGTACTTCTACAGTCTATGAGTCATGTCAGCTAGCTAAGAATAAATGTCTAACTTTTCATTCTACAGGTAGTACTTCTAGTTTACCTTTCATGTTAGTTCACTGTGATATTTGGGGTCCTGCTCCTGTGCAATCCCATTTGGGGTACAATTACTATATTCTCTTTATGGATGATTATACAAAATTTTCATGGATTTATCCAATGAAATTGAAATCAGATAGTGTTCATTGCTTTAAGTTGTTCAAGTCTCTTGTTGAGAATCATTTTGATGTCAAGATAAAACAGTTTCAATGTGATGGTGCTCTTGAGCTTATAAAAGGTCCTTTAAGAGAGTTACTACACTCAAGTGGTATTGCTTTAAGAATCTCCTGTCCCCATCTACATCAACAAAATGGCTCAGCAGAAAGAAAGCCTAGGCATGTGACAGAAGTGCGTAATACTTTAGATTTTCATGCCTCTCTTCCTAAAAAGTTCTGGTTTGACTCATTTTTAGCAGCTGTGTTTCTTATCAATAAACTTCCAAGTAAGATTCTTGCTTACAAGTCTCCATATTAAGTTTTATATAAGTCTACACCACATTATTCACTTCTTAAGGTTTTTGGGTGTTTATGTTGTCCAAATCTTGTAGTTTATAGGAAAGACAAGCTTAGTCCAAAATTCGCTTCTTATGTCTTTTTAGGATACAATATTCATCACAAGGGGTACAAATGTATGGATCTGCACACACACAGGATATATGTCACTACTCATGTAGTGTTTGATGAAGCCAAATTTCCTTTTGCTACTAATGCTGAGCTGCTTACTTCTCCTCCATCACTAGTATCACCTTTTACTTCAGTCTTGCCAATTCTTCAAGAATCTACATCAGCTGTTGAATTCTCTACTTCACCATTGTTGGATTCTTCTCCTGAAGTATCATCTACTTCTGGAATTCATACAAGATCCAAATCAGGTATTCATGTTCCTAAACATCTCTCTAAGGATTTTGTAGCAAACATTACACTCAAACATCTTGTTCCTGTTGCTCTTGCTACTTTACTTAAACCACCTTCTGAACCCAAAACCTTTAAAGAAGCAAGTAAATTACCAGTTTGGATTAATTCCATGAAAAATGAATACACTGCTCTTCATGAGAATGATACTTTTATTCATGTTCCATATCATCCCTTTATGAATGCACTTGGCTGTAAATGGGTTTATAAGACAAAACTACATGTTGATGGTACCATAGATAGACACAAAGATAGATTAGTTGCTAAGGGATATCATCAAGTGGATGGCATTGACTTTTATGAGACTTTTAGCCCTATAGTTAAAGAAACTACCATTAGATGTGTTCTAAGTTTAGCAATCTAAAACAAGTGGAGCATGAGATAATTGGATGTTAGCAATGCTTTCTTACATGGGAATTTAAAATAAAAAGTTTATATGAAACAAACTCCTGGATTTGTTGATCCAGATCATCCTACTCATGTATGAACTTAAGAAATCCTTATATGGACTTAAACAGGCTCCTAGGGCCTGGTATGATAGATTCAGTGGGTATCTTCTTAAGAGTGGTTTCAAGAATTCTGGCTGTGATACTTCTATGTTCATTTACCACAAGAACTCTTAGAGGATGATTCTCTTAGTCTATGCTGATGATATTATTCTTGTTGGGACTTCAAATTCTCTACTTACTTTTTTTATTACATCCTTGAAGTCAGAATTTGCAATGAAGGATCTTGGCCCTCTACATTATTTTTTGGGTATTGAAGCTACTTTTGATTCTTCATCTAACAAAATGCTTCTTACTCAAAATAAGTATTCCATGGATTTGCTTAGAAAACATGATATGCTTGGTTGTAAACCATGCAGAACTCCAGTTGGTTCAGGTCCAAGAGTATCTATTTTTGATGGCACTCTTTTGTCTGATGCTGCTTCTTACAGAAGCTTAGTGGGTGGTCTTCGATATCTAACTCTCACAAGGCCTGACATTAGTTTTGCAGTTAACTATGTGAGCCAATTCATGCACAAGCCTACTGTTATTCATCTCCAACTTGCTAAACGTATTCTCAGATATATTAAAGGTTCTTTGGGTCAAGGCATTACTTTACAAGATGGTGATTGTTCAACTCTCACTTGCTTACTGTGACAGTGACTGGGCTGGATGTCCTGATACGCGCAAATCTATATCAGTTTATTGTGTGTTTGTGGGTGGCAACTTAGTGTCGTGGTCTTCAAAGAAACAACACACAATCTCTCGCTCTTCCACGGAGGCTGAATACAGAGGTCTTGCAAATGCATCTGCTAAAATTTTGTGGCTTTCATACTTATTTGAAGAGCTATCATTCTACTTATCTCTCCCTTGTCGTTTATACTGTGACAATATTGGTGCAGGTAGTCTCACTAAAAATCCAATTTTCCATGCTCGCACAAAGCATATTGAAGTGGACTATCATATGATTCGTGATTTGGTTAGTTCTGGTTTTCTTAAGGTTTCTTATATTCATACTCTCAGTCAGATCGCAGACCTATTTACCAAAGGATTGTCTAAGTACCAGTTTAGCTTATTAAAGGACAAACTTATGCCTGATGTACGTGCATCTGTTTGAGGGGGATGTTAGACTGAGTCAAGCATCCGTACGCTGTACGGAATATTTTATTACTGTTAATCTTAGCCACGGGATCTAGGTTCATTACAGCTGTTGTATTTAGTTTCTGTTGAGTCCGTGAGCTTATATAAGACTCAGTCATGTACTCTTGTCAGGTACCATTCATTAATACATAGTTCACAGTTCTTACACTGGAGTAGCAATGAACCATATAAAGGAAATAACCCCAACCCTTTTGTTACTGGTTCAACATCTCATTTACTCAGTGAAATGTTGAATTGCTCCTGAGTACAGTTATGTTATCTGCTTCGCTTGTTTTCTTACTTCTCTGTTGGCCTCTTCTTCTTTAGCATTAGACACAATGACTTGTCCTTACAATCCCTTTTGTGACTTCTTAAGCATTAGACTCAATGTCTCTTCAGGTGTATAATTAGCTTCTCCTAGATACTACATACTGATACACATTACAAAAGACACACAGATATCACAAAAGACATACACGCCATGATAATTTTATCATACAAATTCAGAACTTCAAAGTTAACCACATGTTCTAGCAAGATCCACACAACTGACGCATAAAGTTTAAGCAAGTAATCAATTTCAAAGAAGAATGAACCTCCGGTCTCATGCAAAATCAAATAAACACAGCACTTGATTATAAAAAAGAATCACCTTAGTGAAATTGAAATTTGACCTTTTTGTTCATTCTTTTTGTCCCCGATTCCTCTCTTTAAGTTTCACGATATGGTTCAAAATGTTCCAGAAGATGCTACTATGCGAACCAAACCCAAGAAAAATCACCTTGTTATGATAACTAATCGTAATAAGACCAATTAGGGCCACAGCTTCACGAAATCTTGTTCGGGGGAGCTTAAATGTCTTGCTCACTTTGAAGGTATTATAAGCGATCTATTTCCGAGTCCGCTCTCACCAATGATCAAATTAGTAGATGAACAATTTTATTTTTTCCTTTTCTTTATTTTTGTATGTAGAGAATAGAGTTTGTGATAGGATTTCAAAACCTGAATTTCTTTGTTTAGGGTTTTCACCTTGCGGCGGATAGTGCAGTAAACCAGAAAGTATTGTGTTTTGTGTATACTTTTTTGACTCATTTGTATTTGGAATGAGATGAGTTTAGGGTTAGGGTTTTGAGTTACTTATTACATCCTAACTTTCACTATTTACTCTTGGACGATGTTTACAATTTACTTTTGTAAGTACAGTAGTATCTGCAACTATAAAAAAAAAATTAACGTTAGTCAGAAGTGAGTCCCCAACTTTTAAGATATTGCAAGAAGTTATAGTTTGGATATCAAACTTTATAACTAACTTTTGGAAGCAAAAAGTTAATCTCGTGTGAATCAAAAATATTTTTTTCTAACTTTTATTTCCGGCATCCAAACATGATATAACTAGGAATTTTATTTGTAGATGACTTCTTCTATCGTATATAAGGTGGAGTCAGGAGCCGAGCCATGATTTTGAGAGAGAGAGGTGCAAATAAAAAATTCACAGTAAAATAAAAAGGCTAGAAAAAAAAAATCATTGCACATTAAAGACTGAGTATACCTTTTATGCGTGTTATTTGACGATCGTCGTCTCCAGTGTTGTAGTATATTAATAATCTCCAGCGAATCAACCTGTTAGTCACAAAAACATGCCCTTCCGACTATAAAATACAACCTAAGTTTTTATATATGTGTAAAGCTATAAAAGAATTTTAGATTCCGTAAGTGTTTGCCATAATCAAATTCGCCAACAACTACTTGAAGCAACAGAAAAATATAACATAAGGATCTCACAAAAATATTTTGCATTGTAATATAATATCATATCACCTAGGTTTCAGTAACAACAAAATACAGATCACAAGACACATGTTAGATAGTTAATTCTAAATCTTCGGATTTGTTTCTCTAATTTTATGTTTTTATGCATCATGGAGAAGTGCTTCTAATATCCACAAAAAGTCCCAAAAAACTACCTTCTATGCGGCGCATTGTTACCCAAAAGAACGCCTTATATGCTTTACCAAAAAATCCAAATCTTACTGTATTTAACAATACCCACGATATTTTGCCATACCTTGAAATCGTGTCCTAATCTTGTCATTTTTGGTACTGCGAAAAATTTCTCTTTCAATATATGTCACTAGACAATCATTCAAATACTCATCACCAGTACGATTTCGCAGACGATTCTTCACTATATTCATAACGGAAAATATTCGTTCAACGGTAGCTGTAGCAACCGGCAATATCAAAGACAATGTAATCAACAAGTAAACAAGAGGATATACTATATCTATTTTCCTCTCAACCATTTTCTTGGTAAGCCCACTAATTCCAACCAACTCAAAAAAATTGTTACTAGAAAGCACATCACGAGAAAGGTGTCTAGTTGTCGTTCTAGAATCATGATATCCATTACATAAAAAATAGATGGATATAATTTGGCAAGACGAATTAACGCAGCTTTGTCAAAAGCTAAAAATTCTCGTTTGGATTCAAATGTGACACCCAAAGAAGCAACTTCGTGTTCACTTCATCAAAACGGTCATTAAGCGTTGTAATTTTCATATCAATGACATTGTTAAACAAACCCACTTGAAAATGGTGCATATTTGTCTCTTCTTGTAAATTACGTCTACCTCTCCCAAGTGGTACATACAGAGACATCATTTCAGGAACTGCGATATTAGTTTTAGTACAAAAAGCAGAAATATCATTCATAAGACTATCCCACCCACCATCTCGCATGACATGTAGTTGGTCTTTAGATATCTTGACCAAATTCATAGCATTCACAATATCTTGGTTTCCGTTACAATGCATGCGAACTCATTAGTGACTCCTAACAAAGTGCTTACCAGAAACAAAGTAAATACAAAATCAAATGACGGCATCAAGATTGGAAAAGCATATGCTTTTCCCCTCGCTTCACTAGCACCTTCTCGACTTACAATCTCCAACATGTCTAAAATTGATGGAAACATCAAAATTAAACTCAGCAGCATGTTGTAATGTGTACCCCAATGCATGTCCGAAGGTTATTTGAGGCAAATTTCTTGAATCAGTCCCGAGCCACTTAAACGTTCACCTTTTTCAACAAGTTCAACCACTCTAGCCAATTTGTTTTATTGAAGAACATCTCCGCGTTTTCAAGAGGCATAAACAATAGTAACTACTTCACTAACTATAGTAAAGAACAATGTAACCTCACCATACTTTTGAAAAACATTCATTAATGCCAATTAAAGTTGATGCGAGAAATAATGGATAACATACGATGATGGGTTTTCTCTTAATATGAGTGCCTTAACTCCAATGTACTCCCCTTGCATATTAGAAGCACCATCATAACACTGCCCTCTCAATCTCATTATATTTCAATCATACTTAGCCAACAAAGCATCAATTGAATTCTTCAATGAAATTGTCGTCGTTTCACGGACATGAATGATGTCAATGAACCTTTCAATAATGCATCCTTTCTTGTTGACATAACGTATACAAACTGCCATTTGCTCTCTAACAGATATATCGCGAGACTCGTCAACCATAATAGAAAAAAGGAAATCACAAATATCGTCACGAATTACATCCATAGTTTTAAAAAATCATTGCAGCTGCACTCACTATTTGTTTTTGGATGTCTGGTGATGTTAACTTGATGTTACCAGGACGATTTTTTAGAAATTCACTCTTAATACTGTCATTATGTTCAGCTGTACTATTTAAGGAGTTCAAGAAAGTTACCTTGATTACCTGAATCCTCAGATTCATCATGGCCACGAAAAGGTAATCCTTGATATAGTAGAAATCTTATAACATCAATTGAATCATTCAAACGAATCTTGTACCGCTTGTTGTCTTGTGTTGTTTGACGCTTAAAGATATTTCGAACATGTTTTGATTGCCGCATTAAGTCTCGACTCATACTACAAGCTTAATTAGGAATGTTAATCTCATTTCCAACATGTTTTTCTAACTTATCAGGTTGACTCCAATATGAAAAACCTGCATTTACACCTTTACCTTTAACTTAACTTCTAAAAATATAACAAGGCAAGCAAAACCCAGCATCTTTGGAAATGGTATACTCTAACCAACTTCCAAGTTTTAAGAACCAAGCTTCATTAAAACGTCGGTTTAATGTCTTTTTTTTTTCCTATTAGCTTTTGTGGAAAGAGTTAATTCTTAGGTTGGCTTTCTCATTGCAGGGTCTATTTGAAGATCCGAGATCGATAACTCATTTATAATGGTGGAAATTACTTGTGGATTAGAAACAGGGGCAGAATGCACTTATGGACCATGAGCAGTAGAAGATGAAGTTACTTGAGTTATTGAAGGCTAGGTATACTTGTTGTGGTTCAGGAGTACTAGAAGATGAAGGAAATTATGCCTCTGGTATTCTCTTTCTCTTAATCACAAACTTATCCATTGATATTCCTAAACAAAGATGAAGATAAATTAAACCATTAAAGTTAGCGTCCATATTGTGCATAGCGTCCCGGATAGGTAATTCCCCCAACAAAAGTTAGAAAATATATCTAGCCGATTTAGTTCAATATTAATGATTAGCAAAGCGTCCAAAGAACATGTCAGAGTTTTTTTGAACCAATCGTAAATTAAGTTATATTCTGTTGCAGATAATAGATATTAAAAATTGCCTTTAAGTGAAAATTATTTGTGTTCTCCGCTATTTATAAACAGAGATATGTCACAATATTTTGAGTTCTTGATATATAAACTAAACTAGAAACTTGATATACGAAAATCAAAGCTAATAAATAGTCTGGTATCGACAATTGTGTTCCTTATTAAAACAAAACAAAAAAAATGTTACAAGGAGTTAACTAGTAAATAAAAACAAGAAACATCTACTTAGATACCACTAGAAGCATCATCAGTTTTGAGACTTTGACTTATCTTCAACAACATCCACGAACTCTGCAGGAAAAATATCTTCATTGAGAAGGTCATTGACATGTGATTTCATGAGAACAAGGTCAGAGGAAACTTTTGTCAACTCAGTTCTCAATATAGCTTGAATGAGAAAACTTTATTCAAGTGTGTGATATATGTATGTATGTGTGTGTATATATATATATAGCTATTTATGGGTAAAAATCGTTTCTGCCGATTTCGGTAAATTCGGTAGGTGAGTGAGAAACTGGTTCAAACCCTAAACAAATGTGCTGCACGTGAGCACTTTATAGATTCGAGAGATCAATCAGTACAAGTCCTACCTAAACCAAGAAATAGTCGTTCCAGGACTTGCTTCGGTCCTGAAAGTGGAGGAGAAGGGTTGATTTGGGGAGGGAAGCAAAGAAAGGTGTTGAGACCAGAATAGTGGGAGAGTAGTGTCTCGACTTGTATCGAAAGTGAAAGCTTCGGAAGCTTGCAAGAGATGAAAGCTTTTGGAGAGCTTGCAAAGTTGCCTTTTTCGAGAGTGTAGTATTTTTCTCCGCACCGAGACTTGTTGTCAGTGGAAATAGGTAAGACCTATTTATACAAGTCGAGATTGAAACGTACCACGGTCTCACGAAGGAAGAGAGTAAAGGGTGAAATAATGAGAGGAGGTGGTAACCGCATGGTGTTAATGGGTGAAAACGTTTTCACCATTATTTCCTCATTTATTTAACCGCTTTATTCCTTTTCACGCTTTCTTAATGTGAGCGTAGGGTACGCTACAAGTCAGACCGCCAAACCAAAACCCCGGAAAGCATCCCCGGTTTGTGTTGATGTCTCGAGTGTTGGTTGCATCTTGAGTGCAAGTGGTCCGTGCTAGGGCGCATGTGGCATGTGCCGGTGACGTGTGTGGAATGCCTTGGTGGTAGGTTGCACGGTTTGCAAGTTAGGCTACTAGCATGTGTGTTTGGCATGTGCCAATGGCATGTGTGAAATGCCTCGGTGGTAGGTTGCACGGTTTGCAAGTTAGGCTACCAACGTGTGTGTTTGGCATGTGCCAATGGCATGTGCGGAATGCCTCGGTGGTAGGTTGCAAGGTTTGCAAGTTAGGCTACCGGCGTGTGTGTTTGGCATGTGCCAATGGCATGTGCGAATGCCTTGGTGGTAGGTTGCACGGTTTGCAAGTTAGGCTACCAGCGTGCATGTTGGCATGTGCCAATGGCATGCGTGGCCGTTAGGGCCGTGGCCTTGGTAAGAAAAGCTACCAGCGAGCATGTTGGCATGTGCCAATGACATGCGTGGCCATTAGGGCCGTGGCCTTGGTAAGAAAAGCTACCAGCGAGCATGTTGGCATGTGCCAATGGCATGCGTGGCCGTTAGGGCCGTGTCCTTGGTAGGAAAAGTCTGCCAATGAGCATGTTGGCATGTGCCAATGGCATGCGTGGCCGTTTAGGGCCGTGGCCTTGCTAGGAAAAGCTACCAGCGAGCATGTTGGCATGTGCCAATGGCATGCGTGGCCGTTAGGGCTGTGGCCTTGGTAGGAAAAGCTACCAGCGAGCATGTTAGCATGTGCCAATGGCATGCGTGGCCGTTAGGGTCGTGGCCTTGGTAGGAAAAGCTACCAGCGAGCATGTTGGCATGTGCCAATGGCATGCATGGCCGTTTAGGGCCGTGGCCTTGGTAGGAAAAGCTACCGGCGAGCATGTTGGCATGTGCGAATGGCATGCGTGGCCGTTAGGGCCGTGGCCTTGGTAGAGAAGCTACCGGCGAGCATGTTGGCATGTGCCAATGGCATGCGTGGCCGACTTGGCCTAGGTTGCATGGTTTGTAAGCCTAGGGCACTATATTTGGCATGCGCCAATGGCATAGCGGCTTGGAAATATGGCTTGTGGTACGTGTTGGCATGTGCCAATGGCACGTACGGCCATGTTGACCTAGTTGCACGTTTTGCAAGCCTAGGGCGCTATATTTGGCATGTGCCAATGGCATAGCGGCTTGGAAATATGGCTTGTGTTACGTGTTGGCATGTGCCAATGGCACGTACGGCCATGTTGACCTAGTTGCACGTTTTGCAAGCCCAGGGCGCTATATTTGGCATGTGCCAATGGCATAGCGGCTTAGTTTGGCATGGTTGCCAATGAGTGCGATATGTAGTTTGGTTTTGGCGTCGCTACCATGGTGCGCAGTGTGCGGCTTGGTTTTGGCGTTGTTGCGAGTGTGCGGCTTGGTTTGGCATTGTTGCCATGGTGCGCGAGGTGCGTCTTGGTTTGGCATTGTTGCCACGGTGCGCGATGTGCGGCTTGGTTTGGCATTATTGCCATGGTGCGAGTGTGCGGCTTGGTTTGGCATTGTTGCCATGGTGCGCGAGGTGCGGCTTGGTTTAGCGTTGTTGCCATGGTGCGCGTGTGCGGCTTGGTTTGGCGTTGTTGCCATGGTGCGCGGTGTGCGGCTTGGTTTGGCATTGTCGCCATGGTGCGCAGATGTGCGGCTTGGTTTGGCATTGTCGCCATGGTGCGCAGCAGCGGCTTGGTTTGGCATTGTTGCCATCGTGCGCGATGTGCGGCTTGGTTTGGCATTGTTGCCATGGTGCGCATGTGCGGCTTGGTTTTGGAATTAGGTTTACGTGTAATGAAAACCTAATGCTGGTATTTTGAAAAAATACCCCTATTAATTATTTACACTTGAGTTAAATGCTCTTAGTTAATGTGTTGCGGGTAACACTAGGTCATGGGGTTTTACGATTTTACCCCTTGTTTAAAAACCACCATCAATATTAAGTCCCCTGCTTAGCTCGGAACAGGGGCTTTGTTGCGGGGTAAGCATAAGATGGTGACAAACTATCAGCAGCAAACCATAAAGAGAATTGAGGAGGCTTGTCTGACCTTTTATAAATAGGATTTGGAAATCTTGCCTCTGGGAGTTTTGCACAAATCGGGAGGCTGGCACAATTGGTGGGGCCGGTGCAGCTTGGGCGACGTTGGGAAGTTGGCGTGAGTTGGGAAACTGAGTGTGCTAGCTGGTGGGACCGCCGCAATGTGGAAGCTGTGCGTGCTTGCAGCGTGACTTGGGAAACTGAGTGTGCTTGCTGGTGGGACCGGCGCAATGTGGAAGCTGTCCGTGCTTGCAGGCGCGACTTGGGAAACTGAGTGTGTTAGATGGTGGGACCGGCGCAAGGTGTGGAAGTCGTGCGTGCTTGTTTGGCGTGACCGATGTAAATAAGGAGGAGTTTCTTCGAGATAGCAAAGTTTCCTTATTTTGCCTTTCCTTCACGCTTGCTTCAATTAGGGCATCGTCCATGCCAAAAAAATCCGGAAGCGTTATATCCCTCATTGCTTCCTTTCCTTTTTAAGGTTAAAGTATTCATACCCAACGCAATTGCATCATCTCCCTTGTTTGAGAGGGGTTCTTCTTGTTGGTTTCTCTTTTCTTTGCCTAGAGACGAATCCTCCTCTAAACAAAGGAGATTCTCCAAGTGAAGGCGCGAGATCTGACTCTTGCGAAAACACCCCGACTAGGGTTATTCGGGCTAAGAAAATCATATCGGTATGCTTTCTTCTTCTTCTCTGTTCATGTTATCCTCTTTTATATGCGTATAGATAGGATGGAACTTGATCATTTTTCCCCATTCTTTGCAGTGTATGATGGGACCTTCCAGGGATGGCTGTGCCTTTAACTTTTCGGGAAAGGACTTCAGAATTGGCGCAGATCAATCTTCTTCTCTTGAGGAGGCATGGTTGGGATTGAGTCCTTGCTCCATGAAGCTAGTGAAATTGTTAAGGACCTCCCTTCCATATATCCCCACGAAGAACATGTACATGCTCGGACTCTCTTGGGTTCAGTGAGCGTGGAGGAGAGCGCCATGATTCTTGATTTTGATGCGGGTGAACCGAAGAACTTTCTTCGAAATGTCAATGAGAAAACCTTTGAAGGAGCATATGATGGAAACGAAATAGCCTTTGAAGTTGACGCCAAAGGTGCTGTTGGTAATGCCAGAGAGGTCATGGTGGCGTATGCTGGAATGGTCGTCGGGGAGGACACTGCTGCTGCTGCTGTGGCTGCTTCGGGATGGGATGTTGAGGTTGCTGCTGCTAAAACCGTTGAATGGAACCTTTGTTGCCCGAAGGATTGCTGGGGAAAGTGTTTGAAGATAGCTTTGCCCGAGGGGACTTGTGCTCCATCCTTCGAGGGCTAGTTCCTCCCTTTTGTTATTTCTGTTAGCTGCTTAGTTCCCCTGATGCCTCCTCTTTTTTTTTTTTGGTAAACTTATCTTTTCCTTCTTCTTTATCAGTAAACATTTTGCTTCATATATATCTTTGAAAGAGGTTGTGGTATGATGGCTCTGCAGTGGTTTTCTGGGTTTATCTGATGTATTTCTCTGATATCTGGAGAATTCGCTTGGAAAAAGATGTATATTTTTTTTTTTTTTTTTTTTTTTTTTTACGGGAAGGGAATCCCCAGGGAGAAATACAAACGGTGTATTCATCTTGGGGAAGTACAACTACTAAGAGGAATTGTTAAAGGAAATACTTTGAAAAGAAAAGGAGTAAATGGGAAGTCTGACCTTTTTTTTATGGATTGGATTCCTTGAGCCATCGCGAGTGAATTATCACGCCTTCGAGGTGTGACTGCATTGATGAGCTTGCAATATCCTCCCAAAAGGGTATCCGCAACCAGATACGGCTCGTCTTCTCCTTCACCGGGCAAATCCATTTTTACCGTCATCTTCCCAACTTGAAACGTGCTTTCTTTGACCACTACATCTCCAATTGAAAACGGGTTCGTACGTCGTGCAACCGTTTGAGTCTTGGCTTCGTTGGCTTCAATAGAAGTTTCCAAGCTTCTTGCAAAGTGTTCAAATGGTCCAGCCTCCCATTCGCATTTCTTTACGAGCGTTCGTGCCGATGTCGCGCCGAGTCCCCATGACGGAAAGGGGAAGGAAAGACTCTGGTTGTAGAAAAGGTTGCTTGGTCGACTTACTTGCATTTGAAAACCATGAGCTAGCGCCAACGGGTCTTCTCCCGGATGTCCGGGTTTCTTCGATTGTTTGTTGATGCTATAACCTGTGGGATGATTTGTTGGATTTTCCTTCGGGCGTGGACGTTGGCGGAGGGCGCACATCCAATTTCGCTTTGTTGTCGAGCACCCATAAACGTCCCAATATCATGTCGTGATCTAGTTCTTTGACAATATGGAATTTGCTATGTGTTATAGCGTCTCTCATCTCGATCTCTAAATTGATGTAGCCATGCGCGTTCAAAGCTTCTCCTCTCAAGTCCTTAATCACGGACGGGGAATAGGTAGCGTCTTGTTTTGTAAATCCTACCGCCTTCAAAGTGTCTTGAAAGTAATGATGTTGTGGTAGGAGCCGTGTCGATGAGCGTGTCGTCAAATTCGTTACCTCATAAACGGGACGTAGTCAGCAGTCCCCAGTTCTCCACTTCGCCTGTTTGGAAGCTTGAGCACTTGGCGTGGATTCCGAGGAGAGAAAAAGCCGTTTGCCGGATACAACACGATTGAGAGCTGCGAAAATATCTTGGCGCTGAACCTTGAAAATATCTTGGAAGCTTGAGCCCTTGCAGTGTGCGGCTTGGTTTGGCATTGCTGCCATGGTGCGCAGTGTGCGGCTTGGTTTGGCATTGTTGCCATGGTGCGCAGTGTGCGGCTTGGTTTGGCATTGTTGCCATGGTGCGCAGGGTGCAGCTTGGTTTGGCATTGTTGCCATGGTGCGCAGGGTGCGGCTTGGTTTGGCATTGTTGCCATGGTGCTCAGTGTGCGGCTTGGTTTGGCATTGTTTCCATGGTGCGTAGTGTGCGGCTTGGTTTGGCATTGTTGCCATGGTGCGCAGTGTGCGGCTTGGTTTGGCATTGTTGCCATGGTGCGCGCGCTGCAGCGGCTTGGTTTGGCATTGTTGCCATGGTGCGCAGTGTGCGTCTTGGTTTGGCATTGTTGCCATGGTGCGCAAAGGTGCGGCTTGGTTTGGCATTGTTGCCATGGTGCGCGATGTCTCGGCTTGGTTTGGCATTGTTGCCATGGTGCGCGATGTCGTGCGCTTGGTTTTGGAATTAGGGTTCTCGTGTCGAAAACTCCTAATCCGGTATTTTGAAAAAATACCCCTATTAATTATTTACACCTGAGTTAAATGCTCTTAGTTAATGTGTTGCGGGTAACACTAGGTCATGGGGTTTTACGATTTTACCCCTTGTTTAAAAACCACCATCAACAACGGTTCAAATGGACAAGTAAAAAAAAGTACGGGTGAAATAGCCAAAAAAAAATTAGCAAGGATGAAACTGGATTCATCCTGGCTTATACTTAAAAAATAGCAAGGATGAAACTGGATACATCCTGTGTAAAATAAAAATAAGAAAAAAATATTTGAAAATGGACAGGATGAACTGGTTACATCCTACCTATTTTTAAATTTTTGTCCATTTAAACAGTATCTTTTTAATTTTTGGCTATTTAAACAGTATCAAAACCTAAGTGTCTTTTTCACCCAGAAATTGTTGATTTTGGTATTTTTGACCAATTTTGTGTTGTTTTTAAGATCCTTTCCTTATCAAGAGGATTTTGTGATGCCAAAATTCCTTCAAGATCTTCCAAAAGCAAAGACAAATTGAAACCAATTTCAAATAAATTCGTAATTATTAATTAGAGAAATTGCAGTGCTAAGGAACTTACACACTTATAAACAAACATTTGGGAAATTTCTCAAATCTTACATTTCTTATTAAAGTATTAGTCTGTTAATAAATATATGTTCGCACTAATTAAACAAAGATGCAATATTTCTCATTAAAAAAATAAAAAACAAACAAAGATCTTCAAAATATGCAGGCTTGAACAGAAATTTAAGACAGATTCACGGGGATAACAAACATTCAATCTAACGTCAAGATATACTCGGGAACATTGTAACAACTCATTTCAAAATGCAAACACTGGCTTAGCCTAGCGTTGCTTCTAGTATATACTCGGCATATCTAGTAGTCCACCTCAGACAACACTTGAACTATGTCCCTTGTCATGTTTTGAGTTCGATTTTCTTCACACGGAGAGAAAATTCCCCGCCACAATCGTTGCAAGAAGCCCGTATTTTGCTTTTTGAGAAGAAAAATCAAAGTGCGTTATATTGTTGTGGTTGTTGAAGATGTTGAAATCGGCAGCCATGAGTTAGTTGTGATGAAGACAATCAAGAGAGTGATGTGCTGTGGTTGATTTTCAGGGTTAGGGGACCTAGATCTGGTTTCTTTCTTTCACAGTTTCACTACAGAGGCGACTGGGTAGTGGGGAAGAATAAAATGGGGCAGCAAACTTTCCTACTTATAAGGCACAGAAACCTGCCCGCTTGGACTAGGGTTTACTGTAATTGCTGACCGGCTTCGATTATTTGACTTGTTGGTCGACACGTAATAGGGTGCCAACAGGTCAAATCGGGTCCGGGCGTTATTTCCCCCGATTAAAAAACCGGGTACTCTGCTTCCGGGTATCGAATGGGCATTCGAGGTTCAGTTTACACTTTTACCACGTACGAGTAATACATTGATAGAAATCCCAGAGCTTTGCAAAGTAGCAAACCAAACACATAAATGCCTCGCCAAAAATTACATGAGAACAAGAACAAATATAAACAATCAATTTAAAAGTCAGCTGTCTAGATTAAGAGATACCCTCAATCAACAAATCAAAAACTAAGTACGGCAGCTCCTGGTAAGATTTGACGACACTGCGGGAAGTAAGCTATTTTCTGCTTCTTGAGCACTATCCTCTAAACTACCATTCACACTCCCTACAGCAGGCCCAAGCACAAGCACGTTTGCATTTTGTTCAGCTGCTCCACCTTAAGGAGAGGTATACACTTCCTCAGTGTCACTCGCCTTCATCGCCTCCTCATGTTGCTTCCATTATCCTCGGTTTTCAACCGCGTCTATTATTTTCACATGTACCTCGACCTCCATCGCTGGTCTGGTTTGGACATAGGAATATACCCTAGAAAATGCAAAGAAGAAGGAAACAAATAAATAAAGGAAACTCAGAACACTAGATATCAGAAAATGAACCATAATAATAATTAAAAAAAAAATATTTAGAATCCAAAAACATATCTAAAGCACTAAAAGCTCCTAACTGTGTAGAGAATCATTATAACAAATCAAGGTAAGATTTACCTTTAACCTTATGCTCTCGGCTTCAGCTTTCAGTTCATTTATCTTCTCATTGGTATGATTGACAAAAGGATGGAGAACCACCATAAAAAACCCAATAACAAACACCACCAGCAGAAGCAAACCAGTACCACCACGAAAGACTTACTGAGATGATCCACCAACGCCACCAGTATACTAAAATGACAGTCACAGAATACTTGAAGAAGTTAACACCCAAAATAAACACAAAGAGCAACGAAGCAGCTTTAAAAATAGCTTAAACTAGTCTAGCCAGCACAAAAACCTTAAAATACTCGAAAATGCGAAGAACATAATCAGAATGACTAAGAACACTAAAGATCAGAAAAGGGAACAAAAATCAAGAAACCTCAAATCAAAAACCCAATATGAAAGTGCAAAACAAGTAACACTTATAACCCCTAAATGTAAAGAATCAAAATAACAAATCAATAATCAATGAAAGATTTTAACTTTGTACAGCTTCTGCTCAGATGTGCTCCACTGAGTCCAAATAAAAGGAGAAAAAAAAACCTGAATACTCAACTAAACAACCATGAATCAAGATAAGATATATAGGTGTAGAGCAAATGAAAAAAAAATGTAGACGGTTCACTCTCACCTTACTTTAGTCAGCACATATATTAGTAAATGATCATGTTAATTCAAAAAACAAAAGAAACATAATCAGTAACGATAGTTTAGTTTGCATGTTGCGGAGGAAGTTTGTTGAAATTTCACTCAAACAATATCTGGGTTTGTATCCCTTTATAAGTCTCTGGCTCAAACTATCAATAAGTGCTCATACTCTAAGCTCATAAGAAGGGAAGTTCAAAAATCATTGTATAGCTGCAGAATCACAGATGAAGAGCTGACGTACCTATTAGGAAATACTCAAATAGACCCATGTTTAGCTGTTTTTCCAGCAATGATTCAAGAAAGAATTCCTTAAATCATTGTCGTAAAAACTTTTTTTTTTCTGTGATTATAACAATATGACATTCAAAGAGTTTGTAACCAAAAATAAATAGTAGTACTGAAGGGTGGGCAATCAATGAAGACAAAAACATATTCGACTAACAAACTCCAACCAAACCACTAAATTTAAAGTACTGAATGTCATTGCAGTTAAATTCAAGTGACTCCATTGTAGGCACACAATAACTACCTCAGCTATGGCCCCTAGAATCCACAATAGTACTGTAAACCTAATCAAACGATGTGCCTTGGTCATGAGTCATATGAGGCACATTACGCATTAAACTTTCTTTTATCGAGTTGATGCACGAAACTCACCCTAATATTTGGAATCCTAACATAAAATCAAAGAAAGAAACATAAAAATGAAAGATTAGTACTTACTTATTGAGAGGAGAAATCATAATGTGGTTCAAAGATTAATGAGGGAGGGTTCCTTCCTCTTCCACCAGAATCCCATACAAAACCGTTACAACCCAATTTGATCTGCTTGATCACAAGTGCCAGTTGTTGGTCAGTGCACAGTTCATGTGACTCTGCTCCGAATTAATCAACAAACATAGGTTGAAATGATTACTATTTACCAAAAAACAAAATTTCTACCACGAAACAAAACAAGTGACATTTGCAAAAGACAATGAGCTTGAAATCTAGGGTCTTGTTTGAAAATGGGCCACATAACATATTGGCTCTTTTTTTCCAAGTTTTGATAAACAATAAACATGAAAAGAAAGAAAAAAACAAGTTATAAACATGGAAGAGCATTCAGTAACATTGTTAACACATAGCACAGGTTCGGACCTAAGCGGTTGAATATGTCAGAAATCACTTTTCCTATTGTAACTGACTGAATTTAAGCTAATACATTCAGTCTAAACGAGTTGTGCTAATACTTTCAGAATTACCTCTATGACCTTCAACACACCATCTCTGTCTTCTTAGGTGATATCCTTTCTACTTACTTCACATGCCTCACTGTGCTTTCAATATTTGTCAAGTTTGCGTTGTTCAAACATTCATGAGGTCGTCAATGTTACCAACGAACCCTGAACTGTCCCATCACAAGACCTGAAAACTGATTTTGATTCGATAATGATGGGGTCTTGTACTTCATCAGAACCGGTAGATGCATTCGCTCACGCAGCAGATCCAAGTGGAATCAGTAGTTGTCACTGCAGCAGAAGTAGATGCTTAATCAGGATACAAGTGTGGAGGCATTGTTTACAAATTAGTACTTCCTTAGTTTGTTGTTAAGAGGAGATACCATCATGCTACTATTTTTCAATGTATGTGTGAGAGGATTCCTTCCTACTAGTTTTCAATGTATGTACGAAATCGTGATTCCATTTGTAAACACCCATTTGTTTTCTCTTCTACCTGATCCAAATCAACCATCAAAAAGATTCTGAGAAATTAAGAAAAAACACAAAACTTGTCAGTGAAACGAAAATAGAAGCGGAGGATAAATGAAGCATAAAGAGTGTACCTCTTGAGCCAACACCAGATTTGATGATGAACACTGGAGATCAAAATAAAAATCCAAGTGAGAGTAGTTTTGCAGAGGTTTTGATTTCAAAAAAGGAGAACCAAATTATTGAATTGAGATAAATGAAACTCTCTTTACTGATCAGTGAAAGGGTATTTAAATACAAATAAGATATTTTAATCTTGGACCGTATGTTTTTTAATCAAGGGTTATATATTTCTGATTTGACAGTACAGAAACTTAGCGTCTAGGTTGTTGGACTAAATTGGCTTTGGTTAGCCATGGCAAGCTGTAAATTTAGCCATGACCACTTGCATTCTTCCGAGACTTCTGACTGTGATTGAAAAAGTTTTGTTTGTCTTGTCAAAGCCGGTATGATAATCATTATGAAATCCGATATGAAATTTTAATGTGTAAGAAGGAAAATCTCACTGAATCTTGTTAGCTAAAAGATTTGGGTCAAGACTCGAGACTTCAAATATAAAACATAATGATACTTTAGAAGTGGAGTGTAGTTACTGGTTTGTGGACATAGCCAAAATACAAGGAAAATGCTATTAAATACATAAGAGAAAAATGTGCTAACTCTGCTAAGGGTGAGTAACTATGACATTTTTTTTATTTTTATTTTTTTATTTATTTATTTATTTAATAGATTTCAAGGTTACAATGAGTTTTAAGATTGAAAAATAAGTTAACAAGAACATACCGTAAGAGTACAATACGGAGAAATCCAACAAGAAAAAGAGAATGATTACCGGAGTAAGATAAATATAAGTATGAATAAGATCCGATTAAATCGGAAGAAAGATGGTTTTTCTCGGAATTAAATTCCAACCATTTCTAAAGAAGAAAAACAACGATGACATTTCTTAACTATATATATTCATTTTTCTAGCGAATATGTGTTCAAGTTCAATCAACGAGATTTTTGATAAACTCAACATTGATACCCAGCCGGGACATTGGATCCGTGTAATATATTATCCAGAACTGTACTCAGTTATGTAATGTCACCGGGGTCTAGTTCCTAAATGAGGCCGATCAGATAAAAAAAGTTGGGTACCGGTTGGTCATGGAGCAAGGATATTTCAAAATTGACGATGTATCCATATTTGTATCGTATATCCTGAGATACGTATCTGATACTACATTTTAAGTATATTTTTTTTTCTTAGTTATGGAAAGAGTAGCTAAAGGATACTACGAGAATACCGCGGATACTCCAGGAGGATATATATATATATATATCAATAATTTCAAAACACTTTTAAAACATATATGGGCAAAATATATATAAAAACATATATATATATATCAATAATTTTTGAAATTGGTGTTCGAAAATATGGGCGACCGACATAGAGACAGAACGATAAAAAACGTTCGTAACGGCCAGTACAGACCGATATATCGGTTTTACTGGTACAATGATAGTATCGGGAAAGGCTATTTTTGTAAATCATCTCTAATCGATAAAAACTAAGTTTGATCAAGGTGTTTTCATTTTCATCTATTGCAGCCGCTGAAGCGTTTCACTCCCGTTCTTATCTAGGGAAGAGGTAAGTACTGATCACTGCTTGTAGTTTGCTAGTTGTTTGTTTCGATTGATAGTTGATAGTTGTTCTATGATGTTCGATCTAACAACTATTAGATTAACTATATGCTAATCTTTTCTTTCCTCCGTTCAATTGATAGTTGATATTTCTTTCCTCTGAGTTTCTGACCGATTTAACCAATCTTTTCTTAATCGGTCTCATAAGTCACAAAATCACTCATGGTTCTAATTATAAATAGCACCCAATTCTTATTTTCATCTTGATTTTCACAAATTCTGATGTTGATAGTTGATACAACTGCATGATCACCATCATAGTATATTTGGGAGAATCGTAGTAGATTTCTACATCTGCATGATCCTTGGGTATTACTTAATGTCTTCTACTCAAGTTATTTCTAACTAAAGTGTGTAATTTTCAATTTCAGGCTCCTATTGAAGAATTCATGAAAAATGATTATTCAAAAGTGCAGTAAACATCACTCGAGAGTCAAAGTGCTACTAAAAAGAAGTTGAAGGATAAGGCGCGGATAGCATATCGGCTTGGATGAACGAAAATGCTACACCTTTCAATACTGTTTGTTCCCCTAGTTATCAAACCCATTCTATTGGAGATTATGGAAAAGGTAGGTCATCAGCTCCTTCCTGGCTTTGTTCTATTTTTAGTTTGCTGTTTGTTATTAGAATTGTGCCGTGTTTTGAATTGGGATGGCGATAATTATGGCCATGAACCTGACTGATTTAATTATACTGATGGTTGGTCGTGCCAAAAGACGGAGATTATTATGTTAATATTTTGTAATTTGAGAATTATAGTGAGAGGTATTTTTGTAGGCAATTTAGATTTGGATGTGGATGCTATGTTTGCAAAATCCTTTTGTTGGCAATTTAGATTAATAAATGCTAGCTGATGCCGTGGCATTAGGTATGAAGATCGGATTTAGCCTTCCTTAGTTGAACTCTAGTTTAGTGGCTGCAGTGATTAGATCTAATACATTGTATATTTATATAGAAATCCTCAGTTGACACGCAGAGTCAGGGAAGGGTATACGTGTAGCTCTTGAGAATGAGTTAGAACCGTGACCTTACAAGATATACAGGAACCTTTAGCTTATTTGCTGTGGAAAAAATTTGTTGACACCTTTTATTTATCATGTACTTATATTTTTCTTGCCGCCCATCGTACCATCACATTCGTACAAATCTCTTCAATAAACAACTTGAAGAAATGAAGAAGTTTGTTGAGACGTTTAGACCACATTGGAAGAGTGTTCTCCTCATAATTTCTTCTTCACAAGTTTTGATGGTTAGATGTTGGAGATGGCAAAAAAAGTAAACCATGAACGATGTGCATTGATAATTGCATTTAAATTCATATATTTTTCGCCGTAGCTTTTTTTTTTTTTTTTAAAAAAAAATTTACAGATAAAAGCTTTGTGATTCCTATCTGTTTCACATGTTGATGTCAAGGAGCTGTGAGTCCTGTATGGCAAGGAGATGTAATCTGGGTCTCTTCATTCTAATGCCAGTATTAAAAGAGTGTGATTTTAAACATGATTGACGAAGGGGATAAGAACTAAGAGAACATATACAACTGAACTTTTGTTTAAGATTGCAATCTCAGTTCATCAATTTTACTTTCTTTTTCTGGACTACTTCTCCTTCAGGTTTTATGCTGCCAAAGTCCTTCCTGCGTCAGAATACCTACACATACTTGAGTATGCAGTGACCTGAAACCGGAAATACTTCCATCCGCGAAGATGGTCACATCATGCTTTCTGACTTCGACTTATCTCTCAGATGATCCCTCAGTTTGAGCCTACAAAAAATGCTTCGGGTCCATGCACAGATTCTAGCTGCACTGATCTTATCTATCTCCATCCATACTGGGTCCAAGGGAGTTGCTTCACCACAAGGCTTAATGGTACTCCATAACCTTAGAAACCCTAAGCCTAAAGTTCTCACCCTTCCAAACAACCATCCTCCGCAAACAGTAAATTCCCTCACTTCCAATTCATTCTTGCAGGCTGCAGGTACACTCTCTCTCTCTCTCTCTCTCTCTGATTCCCAATTTCGTTTGTGTTTGTTTTTCAGTTTCCCATTTTGGTTGAAAATTTAGAGAAAACGAGAATTGAATAATCACGGGTTGCTTTTGATTTGATAAATTGTTGAGCTAGAAATCAAGGGTTACTGTTGGTCAGGTCTGAATTTCTGTTTATAAATGTGCTTCAAATTAGATGGTTCTTACTTCAAATTAAAAGTGTGCTTCAAATCAAACTAGGGGTTTATGTAGCTCAGATCTTATGCAGAACATCTATATTTTGTAATTGCTGTGATAGTTCTTATGATAATGTATCGTTTGATGTTTTTGAAATTGCATTGAATTGATCCTAGTTTAGTTGTGTCTGGGATTTATAGGTGTTGGGCTGTTCATATTTGGCTACTGTTATCAATTGGATGGTTCCAATTTCAACATCCAAGAGTTCATCAATGAATTGACCTGAGATTCTATATTGAGAGGTAGAAAAAGCCAAGTTTTAATTTGCATAAGCATTTTGGTGTTGCACTCTCCTCTCTGCAAATTCTCCAATAGATAGGGATGCAAATACAATTACTGCTAGTGTCTCTGCTTTTTAAGTTAGTAGGGTACCCAATGGTCACCTAATATATGGATATTGTATCATTTTTCTTGGGTTTGCTATGATAACGAACCGGTTATGTACAGTAATGTGCAGAATACAAGTTCAGATTAGACATAAAAAGTCTTGCACAATGGTTCATTGGTTTACAACCTAAAGAGTGATGGGTTATTCTTGTTTTCAGTTGCTTTTATCAAGATCTCAATATGAATAATGCTAAACATATTACTCGGTTTTTTTTTTTTTTTTTTTTTTAATATTGTTTTTTTTGAACTGCAGGAATGGTGAACTTACCATGGGATATTCTATCAGACATCCTTGTTTGGTTGCCTGTGAAGTCAATTGGGCGATTCAGGTTTGTAAAGAAAGACTAGTGCAATTTATTGAAAAACCCTGAATTTCTCTAAACACAGTATAAGTGTGCTGTTGAGCTGAACAGATCTAGTCTCTCATGTTTCACAATCAAAATGATATCTGTAGTCTATGTTGTAAAAGGCGAGCGTAGGCGCACGAGTCGCCCAAGGGGTGCCTAGAAAATAAAAACGCCATAGGCGCAGAAATGTGTACAAATTTTCTGTTTTCTAATATTTCCTCTAGGCGCCTTTTTGTTTCGAATGACCCAGAACATGAGACAAGTAGAACTCTGAAGACCTACGAGGGTATATCAGCTTCATCTTTGCCTACTTCTGTCTACATATAGGGTCTATTTTCGCTCGACACTGGTACATATTTAAGGCAAGTGCGAGGAGGAGGATGACGGTGGTAGTGATGCTGCAGTTGCTGGTACTAGTAATTACAATGGCAATTGAAAAAGACACATTGAGAACCGGTGTTGCTGTTGCTGGTACTAGTTATGACGATGCCAATGAAGAAGACTCATTGAGGACAAAATGAAGGAAAACAAGACAGCGCCAGTATTTTGTGCACTTGTTTTCTTTGATAAATTTGTGTTGCTGGAGTCTGTAGACTGTAGATGCTTATTCTAGTTGAAAGATATGTCAGATAATTGTGATATTTTGGTAATTCGTAATTTTTTTTCTTATTGTCCTTATGAAGCAGTTAGTGGAACTGATGTTGCTGGTTCCTTTGTTAGAATGCGTCAGTACTTAGGAAAATCTGCCAGTAACGAGTACCAAGGTTTGCTGCTCTGTGGACCGTGCACTTTGCCTGAACGGCTCCAAATAAGAAACGCGTAATCGGTTTCCAAATCAGACACCAACTCAAACTTCTGGGTTCTGAAATATGGAAACCGGCAACTATTATAAATATAACAAAACAAATTACTGCTAGAAAAAAAAAAATCTTAGAAAAAGTTGCAGAGCATATGAGAATGGCGAGAGACAAAACCCATGTTCAGAATCGTAGTGATGATGAAGAATTTTCAGAAGAAGAAGAGAATGAAACTCACGGCACCAGAGCAAGTAGAGGTGGTAAAAGTAGGGTTGTTTCTACTTTCTATTATGGAGAAAGTAGAAAGAAGATGAGAACAAATCCATTCATGGACGATGCTACTAGCGAGGAAGAGGACTGCCGGAGAAGGAGAAGAAGAACCCTTTATAGTTTCTAATGATGAAATATTGCAAGATAATGATGGCGACAGCAGGCATGGACACCGGCGGCCTGATTTGTTATCTGATGGTGACGAAGAAGATAGGTTTAGGTTGTCTCCCATGACTTTGCCACGAAAAATTATTTTTCTTGTCTTTGTGTTCTTCACTTGTAACCATGGTGGAAATTGTCGAGTCAACGATTTCTATGCGATGTTATTCACCGTTAACATCTCCATCAACCTTAAATGGCTTGTTATCTATACGAGCTTCTGGGTTTGCTTCTTGCTTGAATTTACCCGGTGGTTTGCAATAGTTTTTGATTTTGCTTCTTGTTTGAATTTCTTCTTGTGATAATTTTGAGAATGCATGGGAACATCTTCTTTATAGCTAAAACTCGTGGTGAATAGATTCCTTTTTTTGACCGAGTAAAAGAAAGATTTCATTTTCGGTATCAAATACCGTTTCTGATTGGTTTCTGATTCCTTATGATTTTTTTTTTTACAACTTTACACTTGATCTTCTTACAAGTCATCTCCAGATAGAAAGAAGGTGTTTATACGTGAAAATCGTTTCTGCCGATTTCGGTAAATTCGGTAGGTGAGTGAGAAACTGGTTTAAACCCTAAACAAATGTGCTGCACGTTAGCACTTTATAGATTCAAGAGATCAATCTGTACAAGTCCGGCCTAAACCAAGAAATGACCACAAAGTGGAGGAGAAGGGTTGATTTGGGGAGGGAAGCAAAGAAAGGTGTTGAGGCCGAGAATAATGCAGGAGAGTCTTGTCTCGACTTGTATCAGAAAGTGAAAGCTTAGGAAGCTTGCAAAAGATGAAAGCTTTTGGATAGCTTGCAAAGTTGCCTTTTCTGAGAGTGTTGTATTTTTCTCCTGACCGAGACCTGTCGTCTGGTGGAAATAGGTAAGACCTATTTATACAAGTCGAGATTGAAACGTACCCTGGCCTCATGAAGGAAGAGAGTAAAGGGTGAAATAATGGGAGGAGGTGGTAACCGCATGGTGTTAATGGGTGAAAACGTTTTCACCATTATTTCCTCATTTATTTGACCGCTTTATTCCTATTCACGCTTTCTTAATATGAGCGTAGTATACTGTAAAGTGTGACCGCCAAACCAAAACCCCGGAAAGCATCCCCAGCTTGTGTTGATATCTCGAGTGTTGGTTGCACCTTGAGTGCAAGTGACGCGCTAGTGGCGCGTGTGGCATGTGCCATTGGCATGTGCGGAATGCCTTTGTTGCGGGTTGCATCTTGAGTGCGAGTGGCAATGCCAGAGCTGCTAGTGGCGTGTGTGGCATGTGCCAATGGCATGTGAAGAATGCCTTGGTGGAAGGTTTGAGTGTAAGTGGCAATGCCTGCTAGTGACGTGTGTGGCAAGTGCCAATGGCGTGTTCGGCCATTAGGGTCGTGGCCTGGTAAGAAAACCAACAAGCGATGCGTGTCGGCATGTGCCAATGGCATGCGTGGCCAATTTGGGGCCGCGCCCGGTAGAAAAAGCTACCGAGAGCGTGTTGGCATGTGCCAATGGCATGCGTGGCCAATTTGGGTCGCGCCTTGGTAGAAAAAGCTACCAGGGAGCGTGTTGGCATGTGCCAATGGCATGCGTGGCCAATTTGGGCCGCGCCTTGGTAGAAAAAGCTACCAGCGAGCGTGTTGGCATGTGCCAATGGCATGCGTGGCAAATTTGGGTCGCGCCTTGGTAGAAAAAGCTACCAGCGAGCGTGTTGGCATGTGCCAATGGCATGTGCGGCCAATTTGGCCTAGGTTGCATAGTTTGCAAGCCTAGGTGTGGGCGCTACTTTGGCATGGCGCGACTGTAAGGGTGTTTGGCTTGGCGTGGCGTGATTAGTGTAGCTAGGGCCAAGGCAGAGTGCAATTGGCATGGCACGACTAGCTCGGGCTAAGTGTGGTCGGCATGATTTGCCATCGGCACGGAGGTGCGGCTAGCATGGTTAGCATGCTTGGCGTTTGGTATGGATGGCATGCTTTGCCATTGGCATAGAGGTGCGGCTAGCTTGGGCTAGGTGTGGGTCGGCATGATTTGCCATCGACGGAGGTGCGGCTAGCATGGTTGGCATGCTTTGCCATTGGCATAGAGGTGCGGCTAGCTTGGGCTAGGTGTGGCTGGTATGATTTGCCATCGGCACGGAGGTGCGGCTAGCATGGTTGGCATGCTTTGGCGCATTTGGTGTGATTAGCGTAGCTAGGGCCAAGGCAGAGTGCATTTGGCATGGCGCGGCTAGCTCGGGCTAAGTGTGGCTGGCATGATTTGCCATTGGCACGGAGGTGCGGCTAGCATGGCTGGCATGCTTTGGCGCATTTGGTGTGATTAGCGTAGCTAGGGCCAAGGCGGAGTGCATTTGGCATGGGGCGGCTAGCTCGGGCTAAGTGTGGCTGGCATGATTTGCCATTGGCATGGAGGTGCGGCTAGCATGGTTGGCATGCTTCGTAGCGTTTGGTATGGCTGGCATGCTTTTCCATTGGCATAGAGGTGCGGCTAGCTTGGGCTAGGTGTGGCTGGCATGATTTTCCATTGGCACGGAGGGGAATTAGGGTTTCGTTCGTTGTAACCCTAATTTGAAAAAATACCCCCTATTAATTACTGACTACATGCATTAAATGTCCTAATAAATGTGTCATTGGTGACATTAGGTTATTTGGGATTTTACGACTTTACCCTTCATTTAAAAACCACCATCAACATTAAGTCCCTTGCTTAGCTCGGAACAGGAGCTTTGTTGCGAGGTAAGCATAAGATGGTGACAAACTGTCAACAACAAACTTGTAAAGAGAATTGAGGAGGCTCGTCTGACCTTTTTATAAATAGGACTTGGAATCCTTGCCTCTGGCAGTTTTGCGCAAATCGGGAGGCTGGCACAATTGGGAATTTAGCGTCGTGAGAGACAGGAAGCTGGGCGGCGTTGAGAAGTTGTTGCGAGTTGGGAAACTGAGGGTGCTAGCTGGTGAGACCGGCGCATGGTGGGGAAGCCTGAACGTGCTTCCGGGCGCGTGGCAGGCGGTCATTGGGAAGTTGGAGTGAGTTGGGAACCGAGCGTGCTAGCTGGTGGGACCGGCGCAAGGTGGGGAAGTCAGCGTGCTTGCTGGGCGTGGCTTGGGCGGTCATTGGGAAGTTGGCGCAATTGGTGGGACCGGTGCAATTTGGGCGGCATTAGGAAGTTGGGCGTCCTTGTGAGCCCGCACGATTTTTGGTAAAGGGAAATCCTTCCCTATTTCGGAATCTTCACGCCCATATATATAAAACCCCTTTCTCTCATCTTGCACCTTATTCCTTTCATACTTTCCTACTAGCGGCAGAGTTACAAAGAAAAACCAACTTCGTGTATGTCTTCCAAGATTTCCTGGTTTCCCTTTTCATGTAGGTGCAAACCCTAAGAGTAGGCGTTTTTCTTTATAATCCTTGCAATGATATTGCGCATATAATTTCTTGGCGTGCTTCTTGTAGAAAATATTGTATATATGCACCCAAGGGAAATACTGCATATATTATTCGAACCCGTAGGAAAGTGCTCCATATATAATTTTGAACCCGAAGAAGGATACTGCAAACGCACTTGAGCCCATATAAAATATTGCGTATATAATTTTGAACCCTGAGGAAAATACTTCATGTGCGCTTTTGAACCCATAGAGAATACTTGTATATGAATCCCGAAGAAGAATACTCGTATATATGCTTCATATGACTTCGAACCCATAGGAAATATTGCATATATGAATTTCGGTCTGAAGGAAATATCACGCGTGCGATTTTGAACCCGTAGAAAAATGCTCCATATATAATTTTGAACCCGAAGAAGGATACTGCAGACGCACTTGAGCCCGTATAAAATACTGCGTATAAAAATAATGCGTGTGCAGTTTTGAACCCGTAGAGAATACACCCTCTCCCCTCTTCTTTTTTTTTCTTTTGTTGGGTGCGATTATGTGTCAAGGAGATAATTTCGTCTTTCTTCGTGTGCAGATATCTCGTTACTAAAATGTTATGAAGAAATCCGACAAGATGTTACCTGAACAAAATTTCGCCTCATCGAAGGATGTTCATAGTTCCAAACCAAACACGGATGATGAATTCTTTTCTAGACCCCTCGCCCCTGCTCGGAAGAATCACCCAGGTTTCGTGCCAATTTTGTTAACCGGTGGTGAATATGAAAAGAGAACACGTTTGGTTCGCCCAGAGAACATCATACGGTTCTGTCTTCATAAAGGGGTATACTCTTCTTCCAACATTGATTTCAGGATGTGTCAAAGCCCATTGCGTTCTTTTGATAGATGGGTTGAGTTCATGGTGAGTAGGAGCACATAAATACCAACTTGACTCGAGCGCAGATTATTGATGTTTTCGTGAGCTTGAGTAAATCTCTAGATTAGGAAGGATATCCCGGCTTGGGTGCTTTCATCTCCAGAGGGTGTTCGGACACCCATACGATCATATGTAGATGGGGTGAAATAACTTTCTCCTTGGAGAGTGTGGCTCTCTTGCTGAATCTTCCGTAACCGGGAATCTTAATATCCGATTGTCTCAAGGTGAGGAAAGATGCGGAAGACCTTGCCGCTAAGTTGGGAGATTACGCTCGGAAAGACTCCACTGCGAAGTCGAAGGATTCTGTCCGGAAACAGGATGAAAGGTGCTTTTATAGCTGGTGGATATCTCAATGATTTCCGGACGAGCTGGAACCTAAACAAAAAAGCAGTGATCTTCATGTTGTAGCATTTTTGGCTCTCTGGTTGTCTAGAGACATTTTTGATGACGGTTCTGGCAAGAAGGATATAAGACCTGCTAGTGATTGCTGTGAAGTTATGAAAAGGTGAAGTTCTTCCCATTGGCAAGTTATTCCTCGGTTCCCTGTATGTGCATCTGGATCACCTAGTTGCGAACATGCGAGTTTCGAATGGTTTCATGAAAGTGGATTCATATGTGCACGTTGCTTTTCTGCAAGTCTGGATATGGGAGCATTTTGAGAAGTATGCTCTGAAACCGATGCCTTCGATTCCCGCGAGTTGGGGCGGCTCTCGAATTCTTCGATGGGTGAACAGGCGTCCAAGAGTTGGCGTGAGCTTGGTTAGTCTTCTCGATAAGTCGCATGAAATCGCTTTCTCCCATGGGAGCCGGTCCATAGGTCGGTGACTCAAATTGACACCTTTGCTTCCGCTCCGATCATGTCTTTGTCTTCGATGGCAATTTGAGTGTTGGTGAAAACTTGTTCATTCAAAGATGCATGTCTGGTTATATGTCGTCTTTCTTCATGGGGTCTATCCAGATAGTCTGCTTACAATATTGACCGTGCGGCTCGTCACATGGGTTTCGATCAAGGGTGCCTCTTGCTTACCAAAATTCCTGATTCATAAGGATTCATTGCGTGCCGCCCTCAATGCCGTGCCCTTGAGCGGGTATCCGCCTTCCCTTCTTTCAAATGGGAAGAGTAACTTCGACGACCTTTGGCTATAATGAGTTCTCAAAGCGATGAGTTTATTATGATCCAAGATTTTGTAAGCAGAGCTGTGGAGAATGTTCGTTGTAAACCTTCCCCAGCAGTTTTGAAGAAGTACCCAATGTTGAGAGATCTCAAACGAAAGTTGCCTAGCAACTCCCGAAAGTCCCCAAGCCAAGGAACGGAGAACGAAGAATCGTGCTGGTGGGTTCCGGGCGGTTTCAAACGATCCTCCCGCAGCTCTCGTGTCTTTCAGTTCTTCCAATAATCAAGTATGTGTCATCTCCTTGTTAGTTTGTCTCAAAATACGTGAATTTCTGCTGAAAACATCTGCCTTGTTTCTTCCAGGGTTTCGGTAGTGTTAATGCTTTCGCTGCCCTTGCACGTTGCCAGGAGAAGGCAATTTCTTCGAAGAATTCCGGCGGCACTGAGCCTACTCATAACGGTGATGAGTCAGAGAAAGAAGAAAGTTCAACAAGTGAGAGTGATTCCTCTGGCAGCACTGGTTCTTTTTCGGGAAGTGGTTCGGTGAGTTTCGCGCTTCTTTTCTTTCTTCTTCTGTTTCTTCTTTTGAAAAATGTCTAACTCAAGTTCGCAGGAGGGATCCGGTTCGGAGGACGATTCTTGGGTGAAGCCACACGAGAACTTGCCTTTGGTGACCACCGCCGGTGACTTGGAGATGGGAGTTAGCCAATTGCCGGGCACATATGTGGTTCAAACGGTGGATGATTCTCTGATGGTTGCTTCCGTAGACATGGAAGAAGACCCTTTGCGAGTCGTGAGGCCAGTTGCAGGCGCCATTTTGATCCCCGTAATGGTTCCTTATCCAGTCATGTCTTTGGTTGGCGGTTTCAAAGCGTCTTTGGATAAGTATGAGGCGTTGTACACCGAGAATGCAGGAGAAGTACGGACATATGGCCACAACTAAGAAGGTCACTAGTCGATTTGCGCTGGTTAAGCGTGTGGAAGAGGCTTTATCTTCCATCGAGGATCAGCGTGAGGTGACTGGGTCACACCGTTTCAAGACGTTATTGCCGACCGGGAGCACCATCGCGACGTGTGCGTAGAAAAGGAGTTCAACACTTCGTGGTTTGTCGAAGGCCTTGCTTGAGATCCAGTTGAAAGATGCAGACAATCGAAAGCCTTTCCGCCGAGGAGATTGCACGACCGGAGGTAGAACTCGAAAAGCTTTCTAAGATGTTAACTATGAAGAGAGCGGCTCTTGAAGACGCAAAGTTGACTTTCTCCAAGAAAATCAGACCTCTGTTGAATGATTTTCCTTGATTGTTTCTCTATTAAAGTTTCGCTTAGGTTCTTCTTTTTTCTCTTTTTTTTTTTTGGGACAACATACTGGATGTCTGGTTCAAAGTTCGACCGGTTTTGATAGACAGCTGGTAGCTTTTGAGGATATTGGATTATTTCTGGGATGAATGGTTTTGATAATATAACTCTGATTATGTTTTGTGAAAGGAATATTTCTTTTATGAAAGTGTATGCTAGCAATAGGCACAAGACGCAATAGTATGACGGTTTTACTAAGAACCTAAAAATAGATGGTATATCTTGCCCAGTCTAATTTTACTCACTTCATAGGTTTTTGCGAATACGCCCTCTCCAATTAAAAGGCGGCTTTGCTGGTAGCATCGCCAGCAAGTCCCCAATCGCTGGTAGCATCTTCAGCGAGTCCCCAGTTTTCTTGTGTAGTTTTTACAACTTGTAACCAGGTTGTCTGGTAGTTGAGTCGGATTGAGTCGCCTTCCCAAACCATCTTGACATCTGGGTCGAAGAACGAGATCGACAGTCTGACATTGTAGCCGATAGATCAATCCTCCCGCCGTGGTCGCCAATTGTTTATAGGTGAAAATCGTTTACGCGATTTCGGTAAATTCGGTAGGTGAGTGAGAAACTGGTTTAAACCCTAAACAAATGTGCTGCACGTGAGCACTTTATAGATTCGAGAGATCAATATGTACAAGTCCGGCCTAAACCAAGAAATGGCCGTTCCAGACTTGCTTCGGTCAAAAAGTGGAGGAGAATGGTTGATTTGGGGAGGGAATCAAAGAAAGGTGTTGAGGCCGAATAATGCAGGAGAGTAGTGTCTCGACTTGTATCGAAAGTGAAAGCTTAGGAAGCTTGCAAGAGATGAAAGCTTTTGGATAGCTTGCAAAGTTGCCTTTTCGAGAGTGTTGTATTTTTCTCCCGACCGAGACTCGGTCGTGCAGTGGAAATAGGTAAGACCTATTTATACAAGTCGAGATTCAAACGTACCACGGCCTCATGAAGGAAGAGAGTAAAGGGTGAAATAATGGGAGGAGGTGGTAAACGCATGGTGTTAATGGGTGAAAACGTTTTCACCATTATTTCCTCATTTATTTGACCGCTTTATTCCTATTCACGCTTTCTTAATGTGAGCGTAGTGTACGCTGCAAGCTGTGACCGCCAAACCAAAACCCCGGGAAAGCATCCCCGGTTTGTGTTGATATCTCGAGTGTTGGTTGCACCTTGAGTGCAAGTGGCGCTGCTAGTGGCGCGTGTGGCATGTGCGGAATGCCTTTGTTGCGGGTTGCATCTTGAGTGCGAGTGGCAATGCCAGAGCTGCTAGTGGCGTGTGTGGCATGTGCCAATGGCATGTGCGGAATGCCTTGGTGGAAGGTTTGAGTGTAAGTGGCAATGCCTGCTAGTGACGTGTGTGGCAAGTGCCAATGGCGTGTTCGGCCATTAGGGCCGTGGCCTAGTAAGATAAGCTACCAGCGATGCATGTCGCCATGTGCCAATGGCATGCATGGCCAATTTTGGCCGCGCCCTGGTAGAAAAAGCTACCAGCGAGCGTGTTGGCATGTGCCAATGGCATGCGTGGCCAATTTGGGTCGCGCCTTGGTAGAAAAAGCTACCGGCGAGCGTGTTGGCATGTACCAATGGCATGCGTGGCCAATTTGGGCCGCGCCTTGGTAGAAAAAGCTACCAGCGAGCGTGTTGGCATGTGCCAATGGCATGCGTGGCCAATTTGGGTCGCGCCTTGGTAGAAAAAGCTACCAGCGAGCGAGTTGGCATGTGCCAATGGCATGCGTGGCCAATTTGGCCTAGGTTGCATGGTTTGCAAGCCTAGGTGTGGGCGCTACTTTGGCTTGGCGCGGCTGTAAGGGTGTTTGGCTTGGCTTGGCGTGATTAGTGTAGCTAGGGCCAAGGCAGAGTGCATTTGGCATGGAACGGCTAGCTCGGGCTAAGTGTGGCTGGCATGATTTGCCATCGTCACGGAGGTGCGGCTAGCATGGTTGGCATGTTTCGGCGTGTTTGGTATGGCTGGCATGCTTTGCCATTGGCATAGAGGTGCGAATATCTTGGGCTAGGTGTGGCTGGCATGATTTGCCATCGGCACGGAGGTGCAGCTAGCATGGTTGGCATGCTTTGGCGCATTTGGTGTGATTAGCGTAGCTAGGGCCAAGGCAGAGTGCATTTGGCATGGCGCGGCTAGCTCGGGCTAAGTGTGGCTGGAATGATTTTCCATTGGCACGGAGGTGCGGGTAGCATGGTTGGCATGCTTTGGAGCATTTGGTGTGATTAGCGTAGCTAGGGACAAGGCAGAGTGCATTTGGCATGGCGCGGCTAGCTCGGGCTAAGTGTGGCTGGCATGATTTTCCATTGGCACGGAGGTGCGGCTAGCATGGTTAGCATGCTTCGGCGCGTTTGGTATGGCTGGCATGCTTTGCCATTGGCATAGAGGTGCGGCTAGCTTGGGCTAGGTTTGGCTGGCATGATTTGCCATTGGCACGGAGGGGAATTAGGGTTTCGTTCGTTGTAACCCTAATTTGAAAAAATACCCCCTATTAATTACTGACTACATGCATTAAATGTCCTAATAAATGTGTCATTGGTGACATTTGGTTATTTGGGATTTTACGACTTTACCCTTCGTTTAAAAACCACCATCAACAGAAGGAAAAAAAAGGAATTCCTAAGCGAAATACGACACCCAACTATTGTTACATTGCTTGGGCACTCTCTGTTGCATTGGATAACATTTTCCTATTAGTATAGGAGTACACGACTACCAGGCTAATGGGAGTTTACACAATCCCAAGATATCTTTGGGTGGCGAAGCAATTAAATGTCGAAGAGGCTACCAACAATACATAGATCCCAATACTTTGGTTACTGGTTCAATCAATGTTAGTTCAATATCTATCTGATTTACTCGGAGTAATTCTATATTGCTCCGAGGTTTCTCAACCAAGAAAGCAGATGTTTGCAGTTATGCTATTTGTTTCTCTTGTTTCCGTACTTCTCTGTTGGACGCTTCTTAGCATTAGTCTCCATATCTCTTCAGGTCTATAATTAGCTTCTTCCCGAACCTACATACACGTTACAAAGACACACAGATATATCACTACAGACATGCACACAATGATAACTATGTCATACAAATTCACCGCATCAATTTAGCGAGCAACTAATTATGCACATGTTCTAGCAAGATCCACACAACATACGCATAAAGCTTAAGAAAGTAATCATTTTGAAATCAGAATGAACCTACGATCTCATACAAAATCACAGCACTTGATTATAAAGAAGAATCACCTTAGTGAAATTGAAATTTTACCTTTTCGTTCATCCTTTCGTCCCCGATTTCTCTTTTTAAGTTTCACGATCTGGTTCAAAATGTTGCAAAGAGATGGAATTATGCAAATGAAAACCTGAAAATTACTTTTTAATTACGATAACCAAACGTTACAAGACCAACTGGGCCACAGCTTTACGAAATCTTGTCTGGGGAGCTCCAATGTCTTGTTTAATGTGTTGCGGTTATCAACAATCTATTTTCGAGTCCGGTCAAACCAATGATCCAATCAGTACATGAAAAATTTTCTTTTTTCCTTTTCTTCATTTCTGTATGTAGAGAATAGATTTTGTGATCGGATCTCAAAACCTGAATTTCTTTGTTTAGGGTTTTCACCTTGCATCTCTATCTCACAGATCCACCTTCAACTGACTTCAAAATCAAACCTTAAATAAACTCTCAACTTCAAAAACTTCTCACACTCGTTCTGATTATCTTCAACCTCTACGGAGCACTAGCAACACCCTGTGAAGTGTGAAATAAAGGATGGAGGTGGTGAGGAGGCGCAGTGAAAATGAAGAGACAGTGGAGAAGAAAAAAGAGGAAGAAGAAATGAAATCTTCTCTAGGGTTTTTGGCTTTTATATCCTAAACGAACGAATGTGATTAACCCTAGATAATCTGACGGTGGAAATAAAGTGAAACTTATTACTGTAGACGGGTTACGGGGTAAACCCGCGGGTTTACGGGACAGGCCGAGTTAACCCGTTTTCCTACAAGCCGGCATTTCTCCAATCCTAACCCGGCTTGTTTAGAAACCAGCCAAGCCGGGCACGGGTTTTTGCGGGCCGGTTCGGGCTAACTTGCGAGTTTTTGACTTGTTTGCCAGCTCTAATTTGTATGTGGACTGAGATGAGTTTAGGGTTTTTGAGTTACTTATTACATCCTAACTTTCACTACTTACTCTTGTACGATGTTTACTATTTACTCTTGTAAGTACAGTAGTATCTGCAACTGTAAAAAAAGATTTAACGCTACTAAGAGTGAGTCCGCAGCTTTTAAAATGGATATATATGGCAAGAAGTTAGTTTGGATATCATTTATAACAACTTTTCGAAGCAAAAAAGTTAATTTCTTGTGAAGCAAAAATATTTTGCTTCTAACTTCTGTTTCTGGTATCCTAACAGGTTATAACTATGAACTCTATTCGTAGATGACTTCCTCCATGGTAAAGTTTGAAAATATATCTAGCCGATCTATGAAGGACCTATCGAAACGAATAATATTACAAAAAAAATCTCAAACCATGTATGATCTTGAATTTTTTGGTGGATACGATTAAAATTTTAATGATTAGCAAAGCGGCCAACGAAATGTTAGAGTTTTCAGAACAAATATTGTTAATTAAGTTACATTCTTTTGCAGATAATAGGTATGAAAAAATGCCTCTAAGTGAATGGTATTTGGGTTCTCCGTTATTTATAAACAAGGGGATATGTTACAATCTTTTGAGTTCTTGCTAGATACACTGATAGTGAAACTTGATATATGAAAAGCAAAGCTAATGAATAGCCCCGTATTGACAGTTGTGTTCATCCTTGAAACAATAAGATTAAAATTCCTACAAGGATTTAACTAATAAATAAAAAGAAATAACATCTACTTATATACCACTGGAAGCATCATTGGTTTTGAGACTTTGAGTTTATATATCTTCAACAACATCCACGAACTCTGCAGGGAAAATTTCTTCAGTCAGAAGATCACTGACATGTGATTTCATAAGAACAATGTCAGAGGAAACCTTTTTCAACTCAGTTCTCAACTTATCTTGGCCTCTCAAGGCTTCAACAAGTTGAGTCTTTGTCGCCTCAAATTGTTTTAGAAAATCATAAGCAACATTAGCAGAGATCATATATGTCCTCTTGTTCTACATCTTGATGATCATAAGCAAACTAGCAATTCGCATCAGGATGGTCCTCAGTAGTATAAGAGTTTTCAACCTCATCTTCTACCAGAGTTCTTTTCTTCTTCCCTTTTGACCAAATAACACTCAATTATTGTCAGGAATCTTCTTCCATGTTTAATTGCAAGACAGGGTTGAATGATAAAACTATATTCAAGTGTGTGATATATATATATGGCGAACTCAAGAGGTATTTCCAAAAATAGGGTCAAGTCTCGTGACCAATTTCTAGAAATTGGATCAAAGTAGGAAACAAAGAGTTTCCCTTTGATTAAAAGTTCGCAAACTGTTTTCCTTGCCAAGAGTTTAAACAAACATAAACGCCTTTTAAGAGAAGTCGCAAACACTTTTCTAAACCTAAAGGGTATTATTGTAACGAAAATCCCAATATGAACACTTTTCTTTAGTCACATATTAAATCCATTAATATTACTTAAGTTTAAATATCAACTTAGATGATTAGAAAATATAAGAGCATAAATTTTATCTTAGCTTGTTATGTAGAAATTCTCATGGATCGTGTTATTATCTTAGCTTGTTATGTCGGATAGACAGGGATAATATAATACAAATAACATAAGATTTGTTCATACCCACATGAAGTCATTACAATTTGGACTTCTACTAAGATGTGGTTGAACCAAGTCAGTGACTTATAGTGATGGTGCAGAAACACACAACAAAGATAAACAATTGTGTATTAATTGAACCATTCTACTCAATTTTTTGCATAACGGATTGAAGATAGATACATCTGTTGGAGAAGAGGCTCAACACAGATATGTGTTAAATTTTTATCTTTGGCTTAAGCTGATGAAACATATTCCCTCCATTTCAAAATCACAGCTGTTTTCATGTGTAATTTGTACATGAAACCATCCTATCTTTTTGAAACGGAGGGAATAATAATTTGACATAGTAAATGAGCAATAATAACTTTCAGGAAAGAAGTTGTAAGGAGTTACATTGCGGAACTACTTGAATCAAATAGTACAGCTGCTATTTGGTAACCTTCATCTTAAAAGACTTTTTTATGAAGATGGGGATCCAAGTTTTGGGTGCTTAGGAAGCATATGGATGAGTATTTTCACACTCACCATGTTATTATGCCAACGTTTATATTTCCTTTTTGAGTTTCCACCCTTTTGTCAAGAGAAGATATCATAAAACTCGTTGTCATCATGGAATGAGATAAATTTGGAACCCTTACCTGAGTTTTTCTGCTTTTCCTTGAAGGTGCATGATAACTTGTCTATGAGATTATTGTGCCTCCTATCATCATGTTCATGATAGCAAGTTGAACCGTCTCCTTAACTATAGTATCTCCTTAATTATGTTTCTTTGATTCTTCTTTGGAAGTTTTGAGTCATTATTCTTGCTTTATGTTCGATTATTAGTGGATTAAGAAGAACTAACATTCTTAGAGTATATATGAAGTCTTCGTATAAAACTCAGTACCCATTGTATTTGAATCAAGATTTTTAGAATTGTGAATGTCAGTTACATCTTTAAGATGAGATTCAAGGTGTTTTGGAGACATTCAAATCGTTTGTTCTCCAATCTAATTAAGCTTACACTTCCTTCGAACGTTTCCTTTTGTATCAAAGAAAAAACAAAGCTTCTATGTTCTGGTAGGATCAGAGAGAGCATACTTGGCACAAGAATTATCAGAAGTACTTTTCCTTCTTAGGGAGACATTTTTTTCTTGGTCAAGGAATTTTAATTGTTCATCCTTTATCAAAGTAGTGACTTTGAGTATGGGATTTTACTAGGACATCATGACTACCATCAACAATCGTTTTTTCTAACTCCTTAATTTTCTCGGAGGCCAAGGATGAGGCTAATTTTTCAGATTTACAAACACTACAAGAAGTCGGAAAAGAATTCCGTGGTATTTTAAGTTCAAAGGCGTTTTTTTCGACTTTTTCCTCAAGTGAGATTAATTTGCATATCTACTTCATCCTTTTCTACTAGAAGAATACTTATTCGTACATAGATACCTTTCGTTAACCTTACCAATGAGAGTATTGACTTTGTTTTTCATATCCTCAGAAGCCTGAATTCTAAGATGTTTAAGAATCTTATCACTTTCTTTGGATGCTTCCCTTTCCATTTTCAAGTCAGACTCGTCAATAAGATAGTAGAAATAACAATTGCCAAACCGAACTGTTTTAGGAGAACATAATGTTCGTTTCTTTTCAAGAGGGAAGAAAATCCAATCTCATTAATAGAATCCATAAAGACATGGCTTTCAATAAATATTGATACGAGATCAGATATTAAACTCTTTCCTACATATTCAAATTTCCATAAACACAAACTTGTTACGTCTAATGGTATTTTCCTGCTCTGATACCATTAAAAATGAGAGGATACAAAGTACACCACCAGTGGTAGAGCCAACATGTAACAAGGGTGAGCAAGTGAAACCTATGGGGAAGTCATACATATTGAATTCTAGAGTACAGAATTACAAAACATCGATACAGCACCAGGGTTCAAGTGCAGACTCATAAATCTGTCTTACTGCTTTGGCTAGAGTGGTACATGGTCCATGTGCAAGGTTTTCAATGAACAGAGCTCATGACACTTAAAACAACGAACTAAACTGTATAGCCAACTCCGAGAACAGCTAACTATTGTGATCAAGATTCAGAAATTTTTTAAGTGTTACCAGACTCGAAGAAATCTCTCGCAAATTGTCCACTTGTGTGGCGGAGAAGCTTTTGTTAGAGTGGGCCTCTAGAAGATGTCTGGGCTTATGTCTCTTATGGAGGCCCATAATCTGATATAGCTTGATTTCCTCTCAAATGTTAGCATTGGAAATTGCGGCTCTCTCAAGCAGAGTTTGGTATTTTTTATGTCAACTTTGATAACCAGAAACTGCTGTTTCATGATGGGCACGGGCAAAGGACAACAGATATCACGGAACTACTCACTTTACTAACCAAATACATATTTGATAATTGCAAAGAGTTCTGTTTGGAGTTGCTTAGTTTCCTTTCTGATGTTTTGGGACCAATTTTTGTCAAAGAGGTTGTATTTTCTTTTTGTTGTTCGGTTGTTGAATTTTGCGGCTTGCATTCTTGCCCTTTTGCTAATCATGCTTTTGTTCCTTTTTCAATATAGTACTCCAAAGTTTCAAAAAATCAGTTCTGGACCTTCTGGTCGAATAATCTCCTAAATATTGGAAAAATATTTGATGGGGGCATTTTCTGATGGGGGCATGGGGGACAAATCATATCTTGACACGTGTCTCTGCTATAAATTGATTCCATCAAATTTTGTTTCCAAATATATAAAAGAAATGTATTTTTTGTAAAAATACTGTTATATCATGCAGGTTCGCAAACAAACGCCTTTAAGAACAAAATCTAGCCTTGTGAAGCTGTAAGTTCCTTCATAAATATGAGCTGTCCAAGTCAAATTCCAAGTCAAAGTTAGTTTGAGATTGACGCGTACTTCTACATATTGTTGGTTGCCAGTATTTAAAGAGTTACAATATACTCCAGAGTTTCAAAAAATTATTTCTGGTCGAATAATCACTTAAATATCACTGAACTGTTATTTATGCAGGTTCGCAAACGCGTTCAAGGAAAGGTACAAAAACTAGCCTTGCAACGTTGGGTTGAAGCCGTAAGTTGTTGTCCAGGAAGATGGTCACATCATCACGTTGAGTTCGACCTATCTCTCAGATGCTCTGATGCTTCTTCGATCAGCCTCAGTAATGGCGGAGCCAACCAAAAGTGCTGCAGGTTCATGCACAGGTTCAACAGTTTACAAAGTTTTGTGAAAACCTTTTTTATGGGTCTCGGCCAAACTTATTAAACTCTTTGATAGATCTTTTACATCTTTAATCACTTTGACCACTAAATAAGTAGCATACGAAGCTCCACCTAACAAGGCCGCTATGCTTATAATAACAAAAACTCCTACCACAAATTTAAACAACCACCGAAGATATTTTTTCTTGTCTTTGTGTTCTTCACTTGTAACCATGGTGGAAATTGTTGAGCCAACAATTTCGATGCGATGTTCTTCACTATTAACATCTCCATCAACCTTAAATGGCTTGTTATCTATACAAGCTTCTGTATTTGCTTCTTGCTTTAATTTACCAGATGGTTTCTCTGCTGCCATAGGTTTTGATTTTGCTTCTAGTTTGTATTCCAAGAATTCGTCTACGCTCTCCAACAACTAAAGTCGTCCAAAAAATCACGCGAAATATATTTGTGAGAATTGACATGCATGGGAACGTCTGATTTATAGCTAAAACTCGTGGTGGATAGATTCCTATTTTTGACCGATCAAAACAAAGATTTCCTTTTTCCGAATCAAATACACGTTCTATTTGGTTTCTGATTCCGTATGATTTCCTTTTTTTTGTTTGGTTTCTGATTTCTTATGTTATATATATATATTTTTTTTTTTCCTTCTGGTTTCAAGTCAAGGGGGCAATGGAGCCTCTGCCTGACTTTCCGACCGAATGGCCAGATTCACCCTCTATGACCAAATTTACTAATGAAGTACTATACAGAGGTTCTCCAAATAGAATGCAAGGAAAAAAAGAATTTCTAAAAGAAATAAGCGCATTACCACACCCAAATACTGTTACATTGCTTGGGCATTTTGTTTCAGTTGATAACATATTAGTATAGGAGTATAGGACTACCAGGCTAATGGGAGTTTACATAATGCATTAATCCGGCGATTGACTGCCCCCAAGTTATATTAGTCAGAAAAATTCGGGTTGCTAGAGGCATCTCTTGCTTGGGTTGTTTATATTGTGGCTCTTGTTTTGTTTACCTCTGGTAGGCGCCTTAATATATTGTTACTCTTTGCCGATAAAAAAAAAAAATATTAGTCAGAATTCTTTATAATTTGTGTACAAACTTAGTTAAATTTTTATGATGGTTCGTCCAATACAAATCTTAATAAGAAGTTACTGAACTCAGTGAACTGGGAAACTAGAGCAAACATTTGAGGGAGCATAATTCAACTTTGCATAAAGATATTTGGACTGGCGAAGCAATTACATGTCGAAGAGGCTACCAACAGTACTGGAGTAAATAAAAGAGCTCCCAACCCTTTTGTTACTGGTTCAATCAATGTTTGTTCAACATCTGATTCACTCAGTGTAATTCTATATTGCTCCAAGGTTGCTCAACCGAGAACGCAGATGTTTACACTTATGCTATTTCCATCGCTTGTTTCTTACTTCTCTGCTGGCCTTCTTTACAATTGGCCTCAATGTCTCTTCAGGTGTATAATTATCTTCTCCTCAATCCTACTCCTACATAGACATACACGCAATGATAAGTTTGTTATACAAATTCAGGACTTCAAAGTTAACCACATGTGACATGTTCTAGCAAGATCAACACAACAGACGCATAAAGTTTAAGCAAGTAATCAATTTCAAAGCAGAATGAACCTCCGGTCTCATGCAAAATCAAATAAACACAGCACTTGATTATTATACGGAAAATGGTTCATATGACCAAATCTCATAAAGTATGGGAGTAATGGACTTGTAAAATATAAGTGTGGGTGAAAAAGACATAGGAAATATTAGCCATATATATACCCTTTGATTTAAACTTTATTCTTTTTCATATCCTTTTCTCTCTCCTATTTATTTTCTTTCTTTACAATTAAAATTAATCGCGAGAAATGTTTTAACTTACAAAATATAAGTCGGATTTTAATAAAATTTATATTTTTGGAAAGCGTTCGAAAATCTCTACAAAACAAGATCCATTGTTGATATGGAATTCGAAAAATTAAATTTTTTTTTTGAACCGGGTCGGTAATACATTATGCACCCAGGTGCAACCTGGCCAAAAATTATTTCTAATAAAAATATACATTATGCACCCAGGTGCAACTAGGCCAAAATTTACTTCCTATAAAAATATGCATTATGCACCCAAGTGCAACCTGACCAAAATTTATTTCCAATAAAACTATGCATTATGCACCCCGATGCGCACAACCTAACCAAAATTTATTTTATATAAAAATATGCATATGCACTCGAGTGCATCTTGCCAATTTTGGGGATAAATCTAGGTTTATCTTCTAATCACTTGTAATATATTATGCACAACCAAAATCACTAGTTCATGATCTAAATCAATAAATCCACCAACATTACTATCACATTCAACATCAAAAGATCAACCAAAAACAAGTATGAATAAATATAAAGAAGAAAAAAATGAATAAAGAAAAAAGAAAAAGAAAAGAAAAACATTATGCACTCAGGTGCACCTGGGGAAAACTTACTTCCTTCCAAGAATATGCATTATGCACTCGGGTGCATCTCGTACATTCTGTGGATAAATCTAGGGTAGTAAAACCTGCAATTTTTACAATTTTTTTTTCTCCTTAAGAATTTTTGTCAAACACATGATATGCAGTTTGGTTGACGTTTAAAAGTATGTTTCTCCTTGTTGTATTGAGCTCCCCTTGTAGATTCTTCTCCTGCAAATTGAGTTTAGATTAAAACCAACAATTTTAAGTAAATCTAAACTCCAATCATACACAATTGTTACACATTTATCACCCAAACATGAGATCGTTGATCTATGAAGATTTAATAGTTCACATGATTGAACCCCAAGTCTTAATTTAGGGACGATTTTAAATTACCATGAAAAATTTGGCATCCTTACTCTATCATTACGGTGTTCCTAACCCCATATTTAGATTTGTCATCACTCATTCTTATAGTATTGACAAGTTAAATATCTATGGTGCAGTCAGTGATAGTTAAATACCCATGGTGCAGTCAGTGATAGTTAAATACCCATCAAATCAAATTAAATAAGCCAAACACAAATCTCTAGTATTGACAAGTTACATCTGGCAAACGAGATGTTGAATGTTGGGTAAGTGTTCAAATGGAAAAAAAAACAGAATTGTGGATTTTCCCTCACAGTTTTGTCTCTGTTTTAATGGTGGAAGAAGGAAGGTTTGAGAGAAACGATAGAGATTAGCTTCCACGCGAGGATGGTAGGACGCTTTTAAGGTTTATGTGGTCCAAACTCAAAGCATGTGCGTTGGCCACGTCTACAATAATTTAAAGGGCATATCTGTCAGCTGCTTATAAAATTAATTTTATTATTGGGTGAAATATCCACTTTAGGATATTAGAACATTGAATTTGAATCCTTGGCTATTTGAACCAGAGTCATATTTTACACGTCTTATACACCCAGGAATTCATATTTAAGGCCTTTTTAACCAAAAAACTGCTTGATTATAAAGAAGAATCACCTTAGTGAAATTGAAATTTGACCTTTTCGTTCATCCTTTTTGTCCCCGATTCCTCTCTTTTAAGTTTCACGATCTGGTTCAAAATGTTCCAGCAGATGCTACTATGCGAACCAAACCCAAGAAAAATCACCTTGTTATGATAACCAAACGTAACAAGACCAATTACGGCCACAGATCACGAAATCTTGTTTGGGGGAGCTTAAATGTCTTGCGCACTTTGAAGATATTATCAGCGATCTATTTCCGAGTCCGCTCTCACCAATGATCAAATCAGTACATGAACTATTTCTTTTTTTCCTTTTCTTCATTTCTGTATGTAGAGAATAGAGTTTGTGATCCGATCTCAAAACCTGAGTTTCTTTGTTTAGGGTTTTCACCTTGCGGCGGAAAGTGCAGAACCCAGAAGGTATTGTGTTTTATGTATACTTTTTGACTCATTTGTATTTGGAATGAGATGAGTGGGTTAGGGTTTTTATTACATCCTAACTTTCACTATTTACTCTTGTGCGATGTTTACTATTTACTTTTGTAACAAGTACAGTAGTATCTGCAACTGTAAAAAAAAATTTAACGTTAGTCAGAAGTGAGTCCCCAAATTTTAAGCACTGCTGAATTGAGGGCCCTTGAAATAATTGGGGGCTCACAAAATTTATACACACCAGAAAATATAAGGGGCTTCCAAAATGATGGTGAAAGTACCATTTTACCCTTCTCATAAAAATAACCCTAAAATCCCATTAAGACTTAAGCTAGGCCCCGATTTCATTCTAACCCAAAACATTTCTTCTTCTCCTCTCCCCTTCCCTCTGCGTCAGTTCCTCATCCTCCATTAACGACCTTGAAAAAAAAAAATTCATCTGATTCATCGTCGATACGAATACTTTAATCGACAATTAACTTCTTCTACAAACATGGCATGTATGAAGAGGACTGAGAGACTAGCCATTCAAATCCCCAATCTCGTCGCTACCGTTAAAGCCGCGAAGGAGTGTTCGAGAACAAGTAAGAAATCAAAACCGCCGGACTTACAAATGGCTCCAATTAGAAGGTATGTCCTTTAAAACCCACCACTCTAACTTGGGTTTGAGTTTAATTTGATGTTCTACCGAAAATTAGGGCTTGAATTGGAGAAATAGATTTCTCATATTTTTAGTCGTTAAATAATTAGGTTGAATGTCTAACGATTTTTCATGTTTTCTTAACGATTCTGTGTGTTTGGTTAACGATTTTTGATTTGCATGTTGGACTTTGGAGAAGTCGTCCACCATTAGTTTATGTGAAAACGACCCTTTGAGATTTTTTTTGACGACCATTTTTAATAATGGACGACTCTATGATTTTTCAAACCACCTCTCCGTGCCCAATAATGAAAAAGTCGTCCGCATAATTGGAATAAGTTAACGATTTTTGTGGACAACCAATTTTAGAAGTAAACGACTCTGCACCATACATATTTGTGGACGACCAATTTTAGAAGCGAACGACACTGCACGATACATATCTGCCGTCTTTTTAGACACCAATCGTCTTATGCCAAAATGAAAAAATGGCCGCTAGAAGGTGAATGTCCAAGAGTCAGAGAAATTGTTGAAAACTCAGGTTTGTATGCTGCGGTAGAGAACTCCGTGATTGCGTATGACAAGGCTGCAGTATCATGTTTTTGTGAGAGGTATTATGGTGATGTCGATACAATCCAATTCCCCTTTGGCGAGATGGCATTGATTCCCGAAGATGCAGAACAGATTCTAGGATTGCATGGTGAAGGAAATCCATGGGTGAAAAGTTCATGAAAAACATAGGTTAGAAGCGAATATATGAATTGGCGCAAAAATTGTTTCGATGGGATGAAAAAACGACGTATAACCTTTTTGTGAAGGGAGCGAAGCACCCAAAGAAAGAGTTTAAACTTAAGGAAATTATAAAGATGTATACGGGGTCACTTGACGGAGACAATGAACTACTCTCTGAGAAGGAAGTTCGTGCGACGGCAGCCGCATACTTGTTGTATGTCCTTGCTTTGGTTATATTTCCCGATAGCAAAGGAACAGAGTCAACGTCAACCTTCTTCAACTTTTGGATCCCTTTGAAGATGTCAGTTAGTATTCGTGGGGGACTGCCATAGTAGCACATTTGAACGCTCAGCTAGCAAAGGCATCCCGGCCACAAGTTAGCAACCAAAATGTGTCTTCCGCACAATTAATTTTTCAAGATTTTCGTTGATGTACTTCCCAATCTCCAAGTCTTCAAATTCTTCATCGGCTAAACCCGTGGGCTTTGGGATGAATGAAAGTTGCTTCCAGAATGGATCGATATCTTCAAGAGGAATGTAACCTTTGTACCCACCAAGTTTATGTTTACAAGGGAGGCCGAGCCAAATATCGGTTGTACAATTACACTTCGTCTTCATCACCTTTCTGGCGTCCGCTTTAGCTCTAAAATCTATAAGCTCATCCATCATATAGTTAATTGCCCACCATGATACTTGGTGTGCTACCAACCGTAACAAAGCATTGTCCCTTATGTGTTGCATCAAAACACGGTCTTTACTCAAATCCATATAAGTGATTGTTTTTCTTAGGTCATCCTCTGCGTACTCGTGAATATCTTATTGTACCGTAACTACCCCACCCTTATTTTGATCCAATTTTTTTTTCAAACGCCCGTGAGACTGCTCTACAAGACTTGTAGACTCATTTTTGAAGTGCTTGTATCTATTGGTCCATGCATAAACAAACTTCTCCTTCCAAGGATTCAACCATGTATTCAAGCAATACTCAACAACCTTCTTATGATTCGTGCTCCAAACATCAATAAACATCTGCAAGTTAGCATAATACTTAACCTCTGTTTTCGAATGAGACAAATAGTCCCAATCTTCGCAAAAAACTTTCCATAGATCTCCCTCTTCGTCGTATTTTTCCTTTTCTTTCTTTTTCTCTTCCGCTCGCTCTTTTTTGGAAAGTTTACTTAAACGGTCATCTTCCTCCTTAGAACGTTGATTAGCCTTCTTAGTATGGATCTTTTGGATTTGATTCTTGCAATTAGAAAAAATATTGGTTTGGATGTGCCACGGACAAAAAAATTGTTGAGCAAGTGGAAAGACTTGACGAACGGCACTCATAATTGCAAAATCCCTATCCGTAAATATAACCTGTGGCGTCTCTTCTCCATGGTAAATCAACCTCACTTGTTCCAACGCCCAAACATAGTCCTCTATTTCTTTTTTTTCCATAAAGCACCATGCAACGGTGAATGAATTTTTATCCTAAGTATGGCTTACCACGTTCAACATCGGCATGTTATACTTGTTTGTCTTGTAGGTGCAATCTATGAAGAGAACCTGGTAAAAACACTGAGCCAAATCTACCATCCTTGGATGTGCAAGAAAAATATGAGTCACTTTCTCATCCGGACCCACCTTAGTTTGCATGGCGTAATTTAGTGTTTCTGCTAACCACTCTGTTGTTGCATAATCAACCTACCGTTCCATTCGGTTCCATTAATTGTTGCTTTGGCGGCGTTGATTGTGGAAATGGTGGACAAGTTATCCTTATATTCCGCCCTTATTGCATTTAGGATCTTAAGTGGTCTAAATCCCTTCATCTACCTAACTCTATCCATCTGATGTGGTTTCAACCGGGCATATGCAGGGTGTCCATATAAACTTGTGGGTGGAGGATGATTGTGAAAACCGTCTGAAATACTAAACAATCAGAATAGATCGGCTTCATGACGTCTTTTGAAAACAATCCTGAACGGGCATTCACACTTCTTCAAATTTGTTCTGTAGACCCTAGTCGTCTTCTTCTCATACTTGTAATTATTACCTTTGTGACTTTCTCCCTTCTTACCCGCTCTCTCGCATACCATTTCCATCTTGTTACAATCGACGTGTCTACTTTGAACAACCACACACATCTTCTCTTTTGCCTTAGGGATAAGCCATTCCTTCATGTCATCCTTGGTTTCCCATGTCTACATTGAGCAAAAAATTAAATTAGACAACCATGAGATCACTAATAAAATTATTTGAATATATAAATATATCGACTCGGTTAAGGTAAATATACCAAACCAGTCATATAGTGTTGGTAGGTATCCAGACCCAATGTAGATACGGGTTTTGGCTGGGAGCTTTTTCGTACTACCAACTAAAAAATAAAACACAAAACAATCATTAGAGGGTCGTCCAGATCTTATATGTCAAAAGGACGACTCTTGACACATTAAATTTTCGGCCCTTAGAATCGTCAACAATTATTATACATATTGACGACACGCATCTAGCGTCGTCAATCAAACTTTTGCAGATTGACGACTTTTCTGACTGACATTAAGGGCATTCATCTTATATAAGAGTCGTCAATCTGCTAAAATGACTATTGACGAATTCGAAGGCAACCCTATAAAGTTTGAAAAAAAAATATATTTAGGGTCGTCAACTTGTAAAACTAACGACTCTTCAAATGAACCTGGCGACCACTTCTGTTTTGTTTTCTTCAAATGTCGTTTGGTTATAAATGTCAAACCTGACGACCACTTATACATAGTCCTAGAGTCGTTTATTTGTAAATGTAACATATTAACGACTCAAGATACTACTAGCATTTATTGGAGAATTGAACTATACCAAATGTGGTTGAGGCAGTTGGCTCGTTCAATTCTATAAATACAGACCCATATCTCACCCCTTCCTTACCAACACCATCATTATCAACCTTCTCTTCTCCTTCTCATGTATTCATCATCCAAGGGGGGGGAAAAGAGAAACACCATGACTCCCTACACTTCCGAAGAGAATTGTGCCATTACGAGAGCTTGGTTGACAGTCACAAACCACTTTGAAAGTCTACACAAAGACATTGATGAAACATCGGATGCTTGGTGGAACCACGTATTCATCGTTTTTGTGGCGTTGGACAGAAATCGCAACTCAAGGTCTTTGAAACAAGTCAAGGAACGCTTGAAGGAGATAAAATTCGAGTGTGATGTTTTCAAAAGAGAATTTACGGCCATAAGGGAAGTCTTTCCGGATAGGATGGGTACTATAAGAGTAAGTATTTAAACAAGAGGTAAAACTTATCCAAATCTTTGATCGATACTAACTAAGTATGTTTGCGTTTGCGTTTTCAGATGAAGAAGGCGTATGGATACTACGAGGGGCTTCGTGGGAAAAAGTTTGAGTTACACGATTGCTACTTTATCTTCAATGGAACCATGTATAATTACATGCTTTATGATTGAGTGTATAAGTGCATCGTTATCATGTATTGTATTTAACCCTATGAAAGATGTATGACTTTTACGATTCAATGAAATGGTTCTATGAAATCAAAAATTATTAAAAAAAGAAAAAAGTTTGAGTCGTCAATATTAGAGACGTATGGAACAATGACTGTCATTTAATATGAAAGGGTCGTCTGTATATAGTAATGCTAAACTAATGACTCTTAGAGTGAAAGCTACAGAGAGTAAAAGGTTTTTTAGTTGTTGGGTTCTAAATATATTGAGTTAACGACTCTAGATGACCTAAAAGATGGAGTCGTCATCTTTTTCAAACTTGATTAACGATTTTTCATAACTGCAAACTGGAGTCGTCAATGTTTTCAAACTAGATTGGCGATTTTTAATAACTGAAGATTGGAGTCGTTTATTTTTGTGCCAATTCACTGACGACTCTCAAGGGTCGTTAGTTTATTATACTCCGACCTAACAACCCTAACTCGAGCAGTTCCATATCGACCATGAATTGACCACTTGGAGCACCATTCAGATAATTTGAAGAGTATAAGAAGTTTACCTGATTGTTTTGAGCTTTGGGTTCTTCATTTTGAGTATTGGTTCCTTCATTTTGAGCAAAAGGATCTTCATTTGCAACAATTATCAAATCTTCCTCTATTAGCATCTCTTCATCAAACATCCAATCCATAGGATTAGTTGAGACAATCTCACCATCAACACAACCATGTATTTTGTTTGAATCTTCACCTACATCATTTCCTCCACTAGAATCACTCATTTTAAATAACCCTAAATTTTCCCCCAAAAATCACTTTCTTCCTCTTTCCAACACAAAAACACAATTTTTCTATTATCAAAATTTAATCCTTAAATCGGATTTTAACCTAACTAAATTAATTAACTTAACTTAATTACTAATTACCACTAATTGGGGGTAGTTTAGCCATTTAAAAAAATTAGGGATAAGGGATAACCCCCAATTACTATTTCATGATCTTTTTTGTCCTGTAGCTAGGGGTCCCCAATTATTTTCTAGGGCCCCCAATTCAGCGGTGCTTTTAAGATATTGCAAGAAGTTATAGTTTGGATATCAAACTTTATAACTAACTTTTGGAAGCAAAAAGTTAATCTCTCGTGAATCAAAAATATTTTGTTCTAACTTCTATTTTCGGCATCCAAACATGTTATAACTAGGAATTCTCTTTGTAGATGACTTCTTCTATCGTATATAATTAAGGTGGAGTCAGGAGCCGAACCAGGATTTTGAGAGAGAGAGAGAGGTGCAAACAAAAGATTCACAGTAAAATAAAAAGGCTAGAAAAAAAAAATCATTGCACATTAAAGACCGAGTATACCTTTTATACGTGTTATTTGACGATCGTCGTCTCCAGCGTCGTAGTATATTAATAATATCCAGCAAATCAACCTGTTAGTCACAAAAACATGCCCTTCCGACTATACAATACAATCTAAGTTTTTATATACCTGTAAACCTATAAAAGAATTTTAGATTCCGCAAGTGTTTTCCATAATCAAATTCGCCAACATCTACTTGAAGCAACAGAAAAATATAACATAAGAATATCACAAAAATATTTTGCATTGTAATATAATATCATATATCACCTAGGTTTCAGTAACAACAAAATACAGACCACAAGACACATGTTAGATAGTTAATTCCAAATCTTCAGATTTGTTTCTCTAATTTTATGTTTTTATGCATCATGGAGAAGTGCTTCCAATATTCACAAAAAGTCCCAAAAAACTACCTTCTATGCAGCGCATTGTTACCCAAAAGAACGCCTTATATGCTTTACCAAAAAATCCAAATCTTACTGTATTCAACAATACCCACGACATTTTGCCATACCTTGAAATCGTGTCCCAATCTTGTCATTGTTGGTACTGCAAAAAATTTCTCAATTCAATATATGTCACTAGACAATCATTCAAATACTCATCACTAGTACAATTTCGCAGACGATTATTCACTATATTCATAGCGGAAAATACTCGTTCAACGGTAGCTGTAGCAACCGACAATATCAAAGACAATGTAATCAACAAGTAAACAAGAGGATATACTATATCTCTTTTTCTCTCAACCATTTTCTTGGTAAGCCCACTAATTCCAACCAACTCAAAAAAATCGTTACTAGAAAGCACATCACGAGAAAGGTGTCTAGTTGTCGTTCTAGAATCATGATATCCATTTCAGAAAAAAACAGATGGATATAATTTGGCAATACGAATTAACGCACCTTTGTCAAAAGCTAAAAAATTCTCGCTTGGATTCAAATGAGACACCCAAAGAATCAACTTCGTGTTCATTTCATCAAAACAGTCATTAAGCGCTGCAATTTCCATATAAATGACATTGTTAAATAAACCCACTTGAAAATGGTGCATATTTGTCTCTTCTTGTAAATTACGTCTACCTCTCCCAAGTGGTACATACAGAGACATCATTTCAGGAACTGCGATATTAGTTTTAGCACAAAAAGCAGAAATATCATTCATAAGACTATCCCACCCACCATATCGCATGACATGTAGTTGGTCTTTAGATATCTTGACCAAATTCATAGCATTCACAATATCTTGGTTTTTTCGTTACAATGCCTGCAAACTCGTTAGTGACTCCTAACAAAGTGCTTACCAGAAACAAAGTAAATACAAAATCAAATGCCGGCATCAAGATTGGAAAATCATATGCTTTTCCCCTCGCTTCACTAGCACCTTCTCGAATTACAATATCCAACATGTCTAAAATTGATGGAAACATCAAAATTAAACTCAACAACATGTTGTATTGTGTACCCCAACGCATGTCCAAAGGTCGTTTGAGGCAAGTTTCTTGAATCAGTCCCGAGACACTTGAACGTTCACCTTTTTCAACAAGTTCAACCACTCTAGCCAATTCTTTTTATTGAAGAACATCTCCGTGTTTGCAAGAGGAAGAAACAATAGTAACTACTTCACTAATTATAGTAAAGAACAATGTAACCTCACCATACTTTCGAACAACATTCATTAATCCCAATTGAAGTTGATGTGAGAAACAATGGATAACATATGATGATGGGTTTTCTCTTAATATGAGTTCCTTAACTCCATTGTACTCCCCTTGCATATTAGAAGCGCCATCATAACACTGCCCTCTCAATCTCATTATATTTCAATCATACTTAGCCAACAAAGCATCAACTGAATTCTTCAATGAAATTGTCGTTGTTTCACTGACATGAATGATGCCAATGAACCTTTCAATAATACATCCTTTCTTGTTGACATAACGTATACAGACTGCAATTTGCTCTCTAACAGATATATCGCGAGACTCGTCAACCATAATAGAAAAAAGGGAATCACAAATATCGTCATGAATTACATCCATAGTTTTAAAAAACCATTGCAGCTGCACTCACTATTTGTTTTTGGATGTCCGGTGATGTTAACTTGATGTTACCAGGACGATTTTTCAGAATTCACTCTTAATATTGTCATTATGTTCGGCTGTACTATTTAAGGAGTTCCAGAAAGTTACCTTGATTACCTGAATCATCATATTCATCATGGCCACGAAAAGGTAATCCTTGATACAATAGAAATCTTATAACATCAATTGAAGCATCCAAACGAATCTTGTACCGCTTGCTGTCTTGTGTTGTTTGACGCTTAAAGATATTTCGAACATGTTGTGATTTCCGCATTAAGTCTCGACTCGTACTACAATCTTAATTAGGAATGTTATTCTCATTTCCAACATGTTTTTCTAACTTATTAGGTTGACTCCAATGTGAAAAACCTGCATTTACACCTTTACCTTTAACATAACTTCTAAAAAGATAACAAGGCAAGCAAAACACAACATCTTTGGAAATGCTATACTCTAACCAACTTCCATGTTTTAAGAACCAAGATTCATTAAAACGTCGGTTTAATGGCTTCTTTTTTCCTATTAGCTTTTGTGGAAAGAGTTAATTCTTAGGTTGGTAGAGACCCCTTTGCATATAAGCTCTTCGGAATTTACCTTTATCATTCAGATGATAACTCGAGATTGGCTTTCTCATTGCAGGGTCTATTTGAAGATCCGAGATCGATAACTCATTTATAGTGGTGGAAATTACTTGTGGATTAAAAATAGGGACATAATGTACTTATGGACCATGATCAGTAGAAGATGAAGGTACTTGAGTTATTGAAGGCTAGGTATACTTGTTGTGGTTCAGGAGTACTAGAAGATGAAGGAAATTCTGCCTCTGGTATTCTGTTTCTCTTAATCACAAACTTATCCATTGATATTCCTAAACAAAGATGAAGATAAATTAAACCATGAAATATGAATTAAGAACACAACTCTAATTATGAAATTGAACTAAATAGAAGTAGTTAAACACTAGTTTAGAATAAACAACAAGACAAATTAATACTAAAACCCCCAAAATTTAACATAAACCCTAATTTAAATTTAGATCAAAATCTCGAAAATCAAACTGAACCAAATACTTTGATTAAACATAAGAATAACAAATAACCAATCTGTTTACTTTCCATACAAGAAAATAAACAAAACCCCCGTAAATTTAACATGAACCCTATATTTAATTTTGATTAAAACTTAAAATTTGGATTGAGAGAAGAAGGTACATGTTACCTGGTCCTGATCACGTAATTTACAAGAACCTAATGATCAACAACACTAGAAAAATATACAATCCAAGCTCTAAATCTCGTGATGTAATGAAAAATGATTTTTTTTCTAAAGAAAGAGGTATCGGCATATGGCTAATTAGTAGTTTGTGTTTTTGGTTTCTTTCTATGAGTCTCTGAACCTGACGTATATGGGAGCAAGTAATTTTGGGCGCATTTTCGTTTGGGGTTAGGGTGCAAATGTTGAGATTTTAGGAGGCGCAAAAAAAAATTCTTCTGTTTTTTGCCTTGAAAAATACTGGACTTGTATTGATATTGAAAATCCAAGGGGGTGCAACTGTACACCCTTACATGTGGTTGCCTCATCCCCGGGGGAGCTAAATAAAGGAGGTTAAGATAGAAAAACGAAATATATTTGGTTTATAATCTCTTGTCCGTGATAACAAGAAGGAAGCAGCGAGCAAAAAACAGGGAGGGAGTTTTTTTGCTACCGTGGGAAGAAAAGAAGAAAGAGAAAATAAGTGCAGCCGCCATTAGGGATTTTTAGTGAAGGTTTTGTGAGCTTGAAGAAAAAGGGTGTTCTAGTGAAGGACCGGTTTTGGTTGGTAAAGATTTATCCACTGCGTCCTACATCTCTTCAAAGGGGTATTTTCTAGGGTTTTTTCAAATCCTAGTAGTAGTAAGTTTCTCATCTTCGTTGTTTTGTTATTGCTTGAATCTACCTAATTATTTAGTAAAGAATAAGTTATCCATCGTTAGCGTGTCAGCGGTGAGTGAGTAGAGAAAGAAAGCATTGTTATCCAACTGTTATACGCACCTTAAAGTTTTGTGAAACCCCAATTTGGGAGATATCATTGTATCCCATTATTTTTCTTAGTGGAAGTTTGCCCTTAATCGTTGGCGTTGTGTGATTGGTATTATTTTCGTCGTGTTGCGTATTATTGCTTATTTAAGTTTCATATTGTGCATAGCGTCCCGGATCGGTAATTCCCCCAACAAAAGTTAGAAAATATATCTAGCTGATCTATGAAGGGCATATCAAAATGAGTAGTATTACAAAAAAAATCTCAATCGACGTATGTAGGAATGGATCTTGAATGTTTGGTGGATAAGATAGAAATATTAATGATTAGCAAAGCGTCCAAAGAACATGTCAGAGTTTTTTTGAACCAATCGTTAATTAAGTTATATTCTGTTGCAGACAATAGGTATTAAAAATTGCATTTAAGTGAAATTATTTGTGTTCTCCGCTATTTATAAATAAGGATATGTCACAATCTTTTGAGTTCTTGATATATAAACTAAATTGGAAACTTGATATACGAAAATCAAAGATAATAAACAGTCTGGTATCGACAGTTGTGTTCCTTCTTAAAACAAAACAAAAAAAAAATCTTACAAGGAGTTAACTAGTAACTAAAAACAAGAAACGTCTACTTAGATACCACTAGAAGCATCATCAGTTTTGAGACTTTGACTTATCTTCAAAAACATCCACGAACTCTTCAGGAAAAATATCTTCATTGAGAAGGTCATTGACATGTGATTTCATGAGAACAAGGTCAAAGGAAACTTTTTTCAACTCACCTGTACAATATCGAAAATATGGGCGATTAACATAAAGACGGGATGATAAAAAATCGTAACGAACCTGTACAGACCGATATATCGGCTTTACAGGTACGATGATAATATCGGGCAAGGATATTTTTGTAAATCATCTCTAATCGATAAAAACTAAGTTTGTTCAAGGTGTTTTCATTTTCATCTGTTGCAGCCGCTGAAGCGTTTCGCTCCCGTTCTTATCTAGGGAAGATGTAAGTACTGATCACTGCTTGTAGTTTGATAGTTTTTTGTTCAATTGATAGTTGTTCTATGATGTTCGATCTAACAACTATTAGATTTGTACATCTGCATGATCCTTGGGTATTACTTAATGTCTTCTACTCAAGTTATTTCTAACTAAAGTGTGTAATTTTCAATTTCAGGCTTCTATTGAAGAATTCATGAAAAATGATTATTCAAAAGTGCAGCAAACAACACTCGAGAGTCAAAGTGCTACTAAATAGAAGTTGAAGGATAAGGCGTGGGATAACATATCGGTTTGGATGACCGAAAATGCTGCTATACCTTTCAATGCTGTTCGTTCCCCTAGTTTCCAAGTGATGCTCCATTCTATTGGAGATTATGGAAAAGGTATGTCATCAGCTCCTTCATGGCAATTTGTGCTGTTTTTAGTTTGTTGTCGTTATTAGAATTGTGCTGTGTTTTGAATTGGGATGGTGATAATTATTGCCCTGAACCTAACTGTGATTTGAGTAGCTTGCTGTTAATACGAAACTGCATTTGAATTATAGTGATGGTTGCCTGTGTCAAAAGACGAGATTATTATGTTAAAATTTTGTAATTTGAGAATTATAGTGAGAGATATTTTTGTAGGCAATTTAGATTTGGATGTGGATGCTATGTTTGCAAAATCCTTTTGTAGGCAATTCAGATTAATAAATGCTAGCTGATGCCGCGGCATTAGGTATGAAGATCGGATTTAGCCTTCCTTAGTTGAACTCTAGTTTAGTGGTTGCAGTGATTAGATCTAATAAATTGTATATTTATATAGAAATCCTCAGTTGACACGCAGAGTCAGGGAAGGGTATACTGTGTAGCTCTTGATTTCAGTAAAGAATGAGTTAGAATTGTGACCTTACAAGATATACAGGAACCTTTTGCTAATTTGCTGTGGAAAAATTTGTTGACACCTTTTATTTATCATGTACTTATATTTTTATTGTCGCCCATCGTACCATCACATTCGTACAAATCTCTTCAATAAACAACTTGAAGAAATGAAGAAGTTTGTTGAGACGTTTAGACCACATTGGAAGAGTGTTCTCCTCATAATTTCTTCTTCACAAATTTTGATGTTTAGATGTTGGAGATGGAAAAAAAAGTAAACCATGAACGATGTGAATTGATAATTGCATTTAAATTCATATATTTTTCGCCATAGCTTTTAAAAAAAAAATTACAGATAAAAGCCTTGTGATTCTTATTTCTTTCACATGTTGATGTCTCTCCTTCTGCAGTTAGAAAGTGAAGCATCTGAAGTAGCTGTACAGGGAGTGAGACTTGTTTATAGACAGAGCGGGTTGTATACACGTCAAGGTCATTGTATACTGGACAGAAGAATAAAGGGGTCTTGCAACACGCTAGTTTTCTTACTGGTGGAGCGACAGCTGCTGCTGCAAGATCGGTTGCCCACAACGACGTCCTTGAGGTGCATTACAATTAGATGCATATACTGTACCATTTAAAACTGCATTTCCATGATTAGATGTGTATACTCCGTCCATTAAGTATTTTGACATATCTCGTCTCGTGTTTAGAGGAACTTTTTATTTCGTGCAGGGTTAAGTGGGACAAACTGTCCATTTGCTTTGTTGTTAATGGACAATGAGTTTGTAGCTTCTAGGGATTTTACAAATGCCTGGATCATCCTTTTCTTCCTACATTATTTGCTCATTTTACTACGGAGAAATTTTTCGTGTTAGTTATGGCATATACTTAGGAAGAGAATGCCAAGGGCCAACCAGGTGTTTCTTCGAACAAGCAGCCAGGTACTGTAACTTTTGCTTCCACCTTTGGCATGGTTTTAAACCCTATTTATACCAATTTTTATCATTAAATATTCTTAATCGAATTCACTGATAACCAGTCAGAGGACTTAGGCATACATCATATTGACCTTTTTCTGTGTTGAAAAATGAGATTTCATGAGTCCTGTGTGGCAAGGAGCTGTTATCTGGGTTCTCTTCATTCTAATGCCAGTATTAAAAGAGTGTGATTTTAAACATGATTGACGAAGGGGATAAGAACTAAGAGAACATATACAACTGAACTTTTGTTTAAGATTGCAATCTCAGTTCATCACTTTTACTTTCTTTTTCTGGACTAATTCTCCTTCAGGTTTTATACTGCCAAGTCCTCCTTGCGTTAGAATACCTACACATACTTGAGCTTATATACAGTGACCTGAAACCGGAAATACTTTTGTCCGCGAAGATGATCACATCATGCTTTCTGACTTCGACTTATCTCTCAGATGCTCCTCCAATCAGCTTCACTAATTGTTGAGCCAACAAAAAATGCTGCACCATGGACAGATTCTAGCTGCACTGATCTTATCTATCTCCATCCATACTGGGTCCAATGGGTTGCTTCACCCCAAGGCTTAATGGTACTCCATAACCTTAGAAACCCTAACCTAAAGTTCTCACCCTTCCAAACAACCATCCTCCGCGATCAGTAAATTCCCTCACTTCCAATTCATTCGTGCAGTCTGCAGGTACACTCTCTCTCTCCTCTCTCTCTGATTCCCAATTTCATTTGTGTTTGTTTTTGAATTTCTCTTTTGGTTATAAAATTTAGAGAAAACGAGAGTTGAATAATCACGGGTTGCTTTTGATTTGGTAAGTTGTTGAGCTAGAAATCAAGGGTTACTGTTAGTCTGGTCTGAATGTCTGTTTAAAAATGTGCTTCAAATTGGATGGTTCTTACTTCAAATAAAAGTGTGCTTCAAAGTTCAAATCAAACTAGGGGTTTATGTAGCTCAGATCTTATGCAGAACATCTATATTTTGTAATTGCTGTGATAGTTCTTATGATAATGTATCGTTTGATGTTGTTGAAATTGCATTGAAATGATCCTAGTTTAGTTGTGTCTGGGATTTATAGGTGTAGGGCTGTTCATATTTGGCTACTGTTATGAATTGGATGGTTCCAATTTCAACATCCAAGAGTTCATCAATAAATTGATCTGAGATTCTATATTGAGAGGTAGGAAAAGCCAAGTTTTAATTTGCATAAGCATTTTGGTGTTGCACTTTCCTCTCTGCAAATTCTCCAAGAGATAGGGATGCAATTACAATTACTGCCAGTGTCCCTGCTTTTTAAGTTAGTAGGGTACCCAATGGTCACCTAATATATGGATATTGTATTATTTTTCTTGGGTTTGCTATGATAAAGAACCGGTAATGTACAATATTGTATCACCTAATATATGGATATTGTATCATTTTTCTTAGACATAAAAAGTCTTGCACAATGGTTCATTGGTTTACAACCTAAAGAGTGATGGGTTATTCTTGTTTTCAGTTGCTTTTATCAAGATCTCAATATGAATAATGCTAAACATATTACTACTTTTTTTTTTTTTTTTTTTTTTTTTTTTTTTTTTTTAATATTGTTTTTTTTGAACTGCAGGAATGGTGAACTTACCATGGGATATTCTATCAGACATCCTTGTTTGGTTGCCTGTGAAGTCAATTGCGCGATTCAGGTGTGTAAACAAAGACTAGTGCAATTTATTGAAAAACCCTGAATTTCTCTAAACACAGTATAAGTGTGCTGTTGAGCTGAACAGATCTAGTCTCTCATGTTTCACAATCAATTGATATCTGTATATACCTTTAGTCTATGTTGTAAAAGGCGAGCGTAGGCGCACGAGTCGCCCAAGGGGTGCCTAGAAAATAAAAACGCCATAGGCGCAGAAATGTGTACAAATTTTCTGTTTTCTAATTTTTCCTCTAGGCGCCTTTTTGTTTCGAATGACCCAGAACATGAGACAAGTAGAACTCTGAAGACCTACGAGGGTATATCAGCTTCATCTTTGCCTACTTCTGTCTACATATAGTGTCTATGTTCGCTCGACACTGGTACATATTTAAGGCAAGTGCGAGGAGGAGGAGGGTGACGGTGGTAGTGATGCTGCAGTTGCTGGTACTAGTAATTACAATGGCAATTGAAAAAGACACATTGAGAACCGGTGCTGCTGTTGCTGGTACTAGTTATGACGATGGCGATGAAGAAATTACAATGGAAATGAAAATGGAGGAAAACAAGCCAGGGTTTTGTGCACTTGTCTTCTTTGACAAATTTGTGCTGCTGGAATCTGTAGATGCTTATCAAAACTGTCAAACTGGGATGTTATTCTAGTTGAAAGATATTTGTGATATTTTGGTAATTGTTTCTTATTTTGGTATACGGATCGAACTGATGTTTCTGTTGTATGTTCCAAATAAGAAACGCGGTTTCCTAATCACACACCAACTCAAACTTCTGGGTTCTGAAATATGGAAACCGGCAACTATTATAAATATAACAAAACAAATTACTGCTAGAAAAAAAAAATCTTAGAAAAAGTTGCAGAGCATATGAGAATGGCGAGAGACAAAACCCATGTTCAGAATCGTGGTGATGATGAATATTATGGAGAAAGTAGAAAGAAGATGAGAATAAATCCATTCATGGACGAAGATGATGAATATTATGGAGAAAGTAGAAACAAGATGAGAATAAATCCATTCATGGACGATGCTACCAGCGAGGAAGAGGAGTCGACTGACAGAGAAGGAGAAGAAGATCCCTTTATAGTTTCTAACGATGAAATACTGCAAGATAATGGTGAAGAAGAAGATATCGAGGAATTCGAGAGAAGAGTTCTCCAACGGTATCAAAGTTATAATGAAGAAGAATTTGATGAGGCAACAGCTATCAATGATGTCGACCAGCAATCTCGTTTGCCGTCAGTCAAGGATTCCAAGTTGCGGACAGTGAAATGTGCGACTGGTCGTGAGCCAGAGGCAGCTGTACTTGTCTTATGCAGAAGTGCTATGATCTTCCTGCAGAGCATATGAGAATGGAGAGAGACAAAACCCTTGTTCAGAATCGTAGTGATGATGAATATTATGGAGAAAGTAGAAAGAAGATGAGAATAAATCCATTCATGGACGAAGACGAAGATGATGAATATTATGGAGGAAGTAGAAAGAAGATGAGAACAAATCCATTCATTGACGATGCTACTAGCGAGGAAGAGGACTGACGGAGAAGGAGAAGAAGAACCCTTTATAGTTTCTAGTGATGAAATATTGCAAGATAATGATGGCGACAGCAGGCATGGACACCGGCGGCCTGATTTGTTATCTGATGGTGACGAAGAAGATAGGTTTAGGTTGTCTCCCCTGACTTTGCCACGAAAAATTATTTTTCTTGTCTGTGTTCTTCACTTGTAACCATGGTGGAAATTGTCGAGTCAACGATTTCTATGCGATGTTCTTCACTGTTAACATCTCCATCAACCAACGATTTCTATGCGATGTTCTTCACTGTTAACATCTCCATCAACCTTAAATGGCTTGTTATCTATACGAGCTTCTGGGTTTGCTTCTTGTAATTATTGGTAGTTGAACTCAAATACTAAGGATTTAGTATTTTACATTATTGAGACGAAAAGTCATAATGCCTACGTACATTTTGTTGTTGTTGATTAGCCTCAATGAGTCTTCAGTCTTCTATTATTCTCATTGCATCTCATAGTGATTTCTTGTCATGGAACTATATAGTTCAACTGCCAATACATACTTACATGTCAATTCTTAGTCCTCAGCTGAAACAGTAGATGCTCTCATAATTTTGAGAATGCATGGGAACATCTTATTTATAGCTAAAACTCGTGGTGAATAGATTCCTTTTTTTTGACCGAGTAAAAGAAAGATTTCATTTTCCGTCTCAAATACCGTTTATGATTGGTTTCTGATTCCTTGTGATTTCTTACAAGTCATCTCCAGATAGAATGCAAGGCAAAAATAAAAAAATAAAATTCCTAAGCGAAATACGACACCCAACTATTGTTACATTGCTTGGGCACTTTGTTGCATTGGATAACATTTTCCTATTAGTACACGACTACCAGGCTAATGGGAGTTTACACAATCCCAAGATATCACATCAAAATCAAGAATCATGGCGTTCTCCTCCGCGTCCACTGAACCCAAGAGAGTCCGAACATGCACACGTTTCTTCGTGAGGATAGATGGAAGGGAGGTCCTTAATAATTTCGTTAGCTTCATGGAACAAAGATTCAACCCCAACCAATACCTCCTCAAGAGAAGAAGATCGATCTCCACCGATTCTCAAGTCCTTTCCAAAAGGTTAAAGGCACGGCCGTCTCTGGAAGATCCCATCATACACTGCAAGAAATGGAAAGATGATCAAATTCCATCCTGTCTATACGCATATAAAAAGAGGATGGCGTGAACAAAAAAGAAGAAGAAAACGCACCGGCAAAGCAAAGGAAAAGGGGAATCAACAGGAAGAACCCCTTCTCAAACAAGGGAAACGATACATTCGCGTTGGATATGAATACGGAACCTTAAAAAAGGAAAGGGAGCAATGAAAGACATAATGCTTCCAGATTTTTGGCATGGATGATGCCCTAATGGAAGCCGCACGTGAAGGAAAGCAAAAATAAGGAAACTTTGTTGTCCGAAGAAACGTCTGCTCCTCTTTATTTACATAAGTCACGCCGTTAAGCACGGCTTCCAAGTTACACTGCCCAACCAATTGCGCCGACCTCCCAATGGCCGCCCAAGTCACGCCCGCAAGCACGCAAGACTTCTACACATTGCGCCGGTCCCACCAGCTAGCACACTCAGTTTCCCAACTCATGCCAACTTCCCAACGTCGCCCAAGCTGCACCGGCCCCACCAATTGCGCCAACCTGCAGGCACGCACGGCTTCTACACTTTGTGCCGGTCCCACCAACTAGCCCACTCAGTTTCCCAACTCACACCAACTTCCCAACGTCGCCTAAGCCGCACGGCCCACCAATTGTGCTTCCCGATTTGTGCAAAACTACCAAGAGGCAAGGATTCCAAATCCTATTTATAAAAGGTCGACAACCCTCCTTCAATTTTCTTTACGGTTTCTTGTTAATAGTTTGTCACCATCTTATGCTTACCTCGCAACAAAGCCCCTGTTCCGAGCTAGCGGGGACTTAATGTTGATGGTGGTTTTTAGACAAGGGTAAAATCGTAAAACCCCATGACCTAGTGTTACCCGCAACACATTAACTAAGAGCATTTAACTTAGGTGTAAATAATTAATAGGGGTATTTTTTCAAAATACCGTTAGGGTTTTCAACATAGAACCCTAATTCCAAAACCAAGCCGCACATCGCGCACCATGGCAACAATGCCAAACCAAGCCGCATATCGCGCACCATGGCAACAATGCCAAACCAAGCCGCATATCGCGCACCATGGCAACAATGCCAAACCAAGCCATATCATCGCACCATGGCAACAATGCCAAACCAAGCCGCATACCGCGCACCATGGCAACAATGCCAAACCAAGCCGCACCCTGCGCACCATGGCAACAATGCCAAAATTCCAAGCCGCTATGCCTTTGGCCCACGCCAAATATAGCGCCCTAGGCTTGCAAGACTGGCAACTAGGTCAACATGGCCGCACGTGCCATTGGCACATGCCAACACGTGTCGCGAGCCATATTTCCAAGCCGCTATGCCTTTGGCCCACGCCAAATATAGCGCCCCTAGGCTTGCAAGACTTGCAACTAGGTCAACAATGGCCGCACGTGCCATTGGCACATGCCAACACGTGTCGCAAGCCATACTTCCAAGCCGCTATGCCTTTGGCCCACGCCAAATATAGCGCCCTAGGCTTGCAAGACTTGCAACTAGGTCAACATGGCGCACGTGCCATTGGCACATGCCAACACGTGTCGCAAGCCATATTTCCAAGCCGCTATGCCTTTGGCCCACGCCAAATATAGCGCCCTAGGCTTGCAAGACTTGCAACTAGGTCAACATGGCCACACGTGCCATTGGCACATGCCAACACGTGTCGCAAGCCATATTTCCAAGCCGCTATGCCTTTGGCCCACGCCAAATATAGCGCCCTAGGCTTGCAAGACTTGCAACTAGGTCAACATGGTCGCACGTGCCATTGGCACATGCCAACACGTATCGCAAGCCATATTTCCAAGCCGCTATGCCTTTGGCCCACGCCAAATATAGCGCCCTAGGCTTGCAAGACTTGCAACTAGGTCAACAATGGCCGCACGTGCCATTGGCACATGCCAACACGTGTCGCAAGCCATACTTCCAAGCCGCTATGCCTTTGGCCCACGCCAAATATAGCGCCCTAGGCTTGCAAGACTTGCAACTAGGTCAACATGGCCGCACGTGCCATTGGCACATGCCAACACGTGTCGCAAGCCATATTTCCAAGCCGCTAGGCCTTTGGCCCACGCCAAATATACCGCCCTAGGCTTGCAAGACTTGCAACTAGGTCAACATGGCCGCACATGCCATTGGCACATGCCAAACACACACGCTGGTAGCCTAACTTGCAAACCGTGCAACCTACCACCAAAGCATTCCGCACATGCCAAACACACACGCTGGTAGCCTAACTTGCAAACCGTGCAACCTACCACCAAGGCATTCCGCACATGCCATTGGCACATGCCAAACACACACGCTGGTAGCCTAACTTGCAAACCGTGCAACCTACCACCAAGGCATTCCGCACATGCCATTGGCACATGCCAAACACACACGATGGTAGCCTAACTTGCAAACCGTGCAACCTACCACCAAGGCATTCCGCACATGCCATTGGCACATGCCAAACACACACGCTGGTAGCCTAACTTGCAAACCGCGCAACCTACCACCAAGGCATTCCGCACATGCCATTGGCATATGCCAAACCCACACGCTGGTAACCTAACTTGCAAATCGTGCAACCTACCACCAAGGCATTCCGCACATGCCATTGGCACATGCCACACGCTCCACTAGCAGCGCCACTTGCACTCAAGATGCAACCAACACTCGAGACATCAACACAAACTGGGGGATGCTTTTTATGGTTTTGGTTTGGCGGTCACAGCATGCAGCGTACACTACGCTCACATTAAGAAAGCGTGAAAAGGAATAAAGCTGACAAATAAAAGAAGAAATAATGGTAAAAAAAACGTTTTAACCCATTAAACCATGCGGTTACCACCTCCTCCCATTATTTCACCCTTTACTCTCTTCCTTCATGAGGCCAGGTACGTTTCAATCTCGATTTGTATAAATAGGTCTTACCTATTTCCACTGCACAACAAGTCTCGGTCGGAAAAATACTACACTCTCGGAAAGGCAACTTTGCAAGCTCTCCCAAAAGCTTTCATCTCTTGCAAGCTTCCTAAGCTTTCACTTTCCGATACAAGTCGGGATACTACTCTCCTCAACACCTTTCTTTGCTTCCTCCCAAATCAACCCTTCTCCTCCACTTTGTGACCGGCTAAGTCCGGAACGGCCATTTCTTGGTTTAGGCCGGACTTGTACATATTGATCTCTCGAATCTATAAAGTGCTCACGTGCAAAGACATTTGTTTAGGGTTTGAACCAGTTTCTCACTCACCTACCGAATTTACCGAAATCGGCAGAAACGATTTTTACCCATAAACACATGTATGATCTTGAATTTTTTGGTGGATAAGATTAAAATTTTAATGATTAGCAAAGTGGCCAACGAAATGGTAGAGTTTTCAGAGCCAATATTGTTAATTAAGTTACATCCTGTTGCAGATAATAGGTATGAAAAACTGCCTCTAAGTGAATGGTATTTGGGTTCTCCGTTATTTATAAACAGGGATATGTTACAATCTTTTGAGTTCTTGCTAGATAAACTGACAGTGAAACTTGATATATGAAAAGCAAAGCTAATGAATAGCCCGGTATTGACAATTGTGTTCATCCTTGAAACAATAAGAATAAAATTCCTACAAGGAATTAACTAATAAATAAAAAGAAATAATATCTACTTAGATACCACTGGAAGCATCATTGGTTTTGAGACTTTAAGATTATATATCTTCAACAATATCCACGAACTCTGCAGGGAAAATATCTTCATTGAGAAGGTCATTGACATGTGATTTCAACTCAGTTCTCAACTTATCTTGGCCTCTCAAGGATTCAACAATTTGAGTCTTTGTCGCGTCAAATTGTTTTAGAAAATCATAAGCAACATTAGCAGAGATCAGATATTTTCTCTTGTTCTACATCTTGATGATCATAAGAAAACTAGCAATTCACATCAGGATGGTCCTCAGTAGTATAAGAGTTTTCAACCTCATCTTCTACCAGAGTTCTTTTCTTCTTCCCTTTTGACCAAATACCACTAAATTATTGTCAGGAATGTTCTTTCATGTTTAATTGCAAGAGAGGGTTGAATGAGAAAACTATATTCAAGTGTGTGATATATATATATGGCGAAAACAAGAGGTATTTCCAAAAATAGGGACAATCTCGTGACCACTTTATGGAAATTTAGTCAAAGTAGGAAACAAAGAGTTTCCATTTGATTAACAGTTCGCAAACTGTTTTCCTTACCAAGAGTTTAAACAAACATAAACGTCTTTTAAGAGAACTCACAAACACTTTTCTAAACCCAAAGGGTATTATTGTAACTAAACACTTTTCTTTGGTCACATATTAAATCCATCAATATTACTTAAGTTTAAATATCAACTTAGATAATTAGAAAATCTAAGATCATAACTTTTATCTTAGCTTGTTACGTAGAAATTCCCATGGATCGTGTCATTATCTTTTGCTTAGGAGTCGGATAGACAGGGAGAATATAATACAAAGAGCATAAGATTTGTTGATTCCCACATGAAGTCATTACATTTTGGACTTCTACTAAGATGTGGGGTTGCAACAAGTCAGTGACTTATAGTGATGGTGCAGAAACACACAACAAAGATAAACAATTGTATATTCATTGAACCATTCTACTCAATTTTTCGCATAACGGATTGAAGATAAATACATCTCTTGGAGAAGAGGCTCAATACAGAAAGATGTTAAATTTTTGTCTTTGGCTTAAGCTGATGAAACATACTCCCTCCATTTCAAAAACATGGGCTGGTTTCATGTGTAATTTGTACTATCTTTTTGAAACTGAGGGAGTAATAATTTGACATAGTAAATGATCAATAATAACTTTCAGGAAATAAGTTGTAAGGAGTTACATTCCGGAACTACTTGAATCAAATAGTACACTTGCTATTTGGTAACCTTCATCTTACAAGACTTTTTTATGAAGATGGGGATCCAAGTTTTGGGTTAGAAAGCATATGGGTGAGTATTTTCACACTCACCATGATATTATGCCAATGTTTAGATTTTTTTATGAATCTTCCTTTTTGAGTTTCCACCCTTTTGTCTAGAGAAGATATCATAAAACTCGTTGTCATCATGGAATGAGATAAATCTGAAACCCTTACCTGAGTTTTTCTGCTTTTCCTTGAAGGTGCATGATAACTTGTCCATGAATTGTGCCTCATATCATCATGTTCATGATAGCAAGTTGAACCGTCTCCTTAACTAGTATCTCCTTAATTAGGTTTCTTTGAGTTCTTAGTCATTATTCTTGCTTTATGTTCGACTATTAGAGGATTAAGCCGAACTAACATTCCTGGAGTATATATGAAGTCTTCGTATAAAACTCCGTACCTATTGTTTTTATATCAATAGTTTTAGAATTATGAATGTCAGTTACATCTTTAAGATGAGATTCAAGGTGTTTTGGAGACACTCAAATCATTTGTTCTCCAATTTAAGCTTACACTTCCTTCGAATGTTTCCTTTTGTGTCACAGAAATAACAAAGCTTTTATGTTCTGGTAGGATTAGAGAGAGCATACTTGGCACAAGAAACTATCATAAGTACTTTTCCTTCTTGGGGAGACATTTTTTTTCTTGGTCAAGGAATTTTAATTGTTCATCCTTTATCAAAGTAATGACACTTTGAGAATGGGATTTTACTAAGACATCATGACTACCATCAACAATCGCTTTTTCTAACTCCAATTTTTCTAATCTTGTGGTATTTTTAGTTCTACGACGTTTTTTTCTACTTGTGCCTCAAGTGAGATAATTTGCATATCTACTTCATCATTTTCTTCTAGAAGAATACTTATTCGTACATAGATACCTTTCATTAACCTTACCAATGAGAGTATTGACTTTGTTTTTCATCCTAAGAAGCCTGAATTCTAAGATGTTTAAGAATCTTATCACTTTATTTGGATGCTTCCCTTTCCATTTTAGAGTTAGACTCATCAATAAGATAGTAGAAATAAAAATTGTCAAACCGGACTGTTTTAGGAGAACATAATGTTCGTTTCTTTTCAAGAGGGAAGAAGGTCCGATCTCATTAATAGAATCCATAAAGACATGGCTTTCCGGGGGCGGAGTCAAGAAATGTTGGATGGGGGTGCAAAATTCTACTATAGAGTGCAAATTTTTTTTTAGGGGGTGCAAAGATGCAATATTAGGCTTAGATATTAAAAAAAAAATCTCTAGTTGGGCTTGAAATGGGCTTTGGAGCCAGCTGGGCAGGGGATGCAAGTGCACCTCATTGTAATGGCATGGCTCGGCCCCTGTGGCTTTCAATAACTATTGATACGATATCAGATATTAAACTCTTGCCTATAGATTCAAATTTCCATAAACACAAACTTGTTACGTCTAATGGTATTTTCCTGCTTTGATACCCTTAAAAAATGAGAGGATACCAAGTACACTACCTGTGGCAGAGCCAACGTGGAACAAGGGTGCGCAAGTGAAACCTATGGGGAACTCATACATATTGAATTCTAGAGTATAGAATTACAAAACATCGATACAGCACCAGGGTTCAAGTGCAGACTCATAAATCTGTCTTACTTCTTCGGCTAGAGTGGTACATGGTCCATGTGCAAGGTTTTCAATGAACAGAGCTCATGACACTTAAAACAACGAACTAAACTGTATAGCCAACTCCGAGATCAGCTAACTATTGTGATCAAGATTCAGAAATTTTTTAAGTGTTACCGGACTCGAAGAAATCTCTCCCAAATTGTCCACTTGTGTGGCGGAGAAGCTTTTGTTAGAGTGGGCCTCTAGAAGATGTCTGGGCTTATGTCTCTTATGGAGGCCCATAATCTGATATAGTTTGATTTCCTCTCAAATGTTAGCATTGGAAATTGCCGCTCTCTCAAGCAGAGTTTGGTATTTTTTATGTCAACTTTGATAACCAGAAACTGCTGTTTCATGATGGGAACGGGCAAAGGACAACAGATATCACGGAACTACTCACTTTACTAACCAAATACATATTTGATAATTGCAAAGAGTTCTGTTTGGAGTTGCTTAGTTTCCTTTCTGATGTTTTGGGACCAATTTTTGTCAAAGAGGTTGTATTTTCTTTTTATTGTTCGGTTGTTCAATTTTGCGGCTTGCATTCTTGCCCTTTTGCTAATCATGCTTTTGTTCCTTTTTCAATATAGTACTCCAAAGTTTCAAAAAATCAGTTCTGGACCTTCTAGTCGAATAATCTCTTCAATATCGGAAAAATATTTGATGGGGGCGTTTTCTGATGGGATAAATCATGTCTTGACACGTGTCTTTAAGAACAAAATCTAGCCTTGATGGGGGCAAATATTTGATGGGGGCGTTTTGGTAAAAATACTGTTATATCATGCAGGTTCGCAAACGCCTTTAAGAACAAAATCTAGCCTTGCAACGTTGGGTTGAAGCTGTAAGTTCCTTAATAAATATGAGCTGTCCAAGAAAAGCACTACAAATTCTAAGTCAAAGTTGGTTTGAGATTGACGCGTACTTCTACGTATTGTTGGTTGCCAGTATTAAAATATACTCCAGAGTTTCAAAAAATTATTGCTGGTCGAATAATCACTTAAATATCACTGAACTGTTATTTATGCAGGTTCGCAAACGCGTTTAAGGAAAGGTACAAAAACTAGACTTGCAACGTTGGGTTAAAGCCGTAAGTTCTTGTCCAGGAAGATGGTCACATCATGCTCCCTGAGTTCGACCTATCTCTCAGATGCTCTGATGCTCCTTCGATCAGCCTCAGTAATGGCGGAGCCAACCAAAAGTGCTGCAGGTTCATGCACAGGTTCAACAGTTTACAAAGTTTTGTGAAAACCTTTTTTATGGGTCTCGGCCAAACTTATTAAACTCTTTGATAGATCTTTTACATCTTTAATCACTTTGACCACTAAATAAGTAGCATAGGAAGCTCCACCTAACAAGGCCGCTATGCTTATAATAACAAAAACTCCTACCACAAATTTAAACAACCACCGAAGATATTTTTTCTTGTCTTTGTGTTCTTCACTTGTAACCATGGTGGAAATTGTTGAGCCAACAATTTCGATGCGATGTTCTTCACTATTAACATCTCCATCAACCTTAAATGGCTTGTTATCTATACAAGCTTCTGTATTTGCTTCTTGCTTTAATTTACCAGATGGTTTCTCTGCTGCCATAGGTTTTGATTTTGCTTCTAGTTTGTATTCCAAGAATTCGTCTACGCTCTCCAACAACTAAAGTCGTCCAAAAAATCACGCGAAATATATTTGTGAGAATTGACATGCATGGGAACGTCTTATTTATAGTTAAAACTCGTGGTGGATTTTTGACCGATCAAAAGAAAGATTTCCTTTTCCGAATCAAATACACTTTCTATTTGGTTTCTGATTTCTTATGTTATATTTTTTTTTTTTCCGGTTTCCTGAAAATTATCACTATTATTATTATTACTTAAATATTATTACATGAAACTAGTCGGAAGCCTAACAAGCTAAGCTCCAACGACATACTACTACATTAATTGACAAAGTCTTGCTAACCTGTCAAATGAACTCATGGGTAACCTCAGCAAAAGAAAGCGAAGCGATCTGGGAGGGGGCCGAGATTGTGTCACAAGGGGGCAACCAACACTACCTTCCATGTTAATTCTAACAATATTACAGCTAATGGGGACTCGAACACTTGGGACCTCTGGGCGCATTAAACTTTAGGGGAGCAGGGATGACCAAGGTGAGCTAGGGGCCCGTGTGGTTTGAAGTCAAGGGCAATGGAGCCTCCGCGACTTTCCGACCAAATGGCCGATTCACCCTCTATGACCAAATTTACTAATGAAAATACTATACACAGGTTCTCAAATAGAGCATAGGAAAAAGAATTTCTAAACGAAATAAGCGCATTACCACACCCAACTACTGTTTACATTGCTTGGGCATTTTGTTTGATTGATAACATTTTCCTCTTAGAACACCGTGCCGACATTGGGAAGAGTCACCGAAGAGTACCATGTGGTCGTTTTACACTGCTATTGTGATTGTCTTGTCTTTCTCTTTTTTTTTTTTGCACCAATGGTGAGCAATATGTGTTATCTGGTGTCCACAATTACACCACCATCCGCTTATAAAAAAATAAATTACACCGGTTCCTGTTCAAATCTGGTACATTCAAAACATCAAACTCGATGCGCCAATTTTTCTTATGCTCCACCTGTTACAATACATTTGACGCATGAAACACAGGTGTAAAACTGTAAATGAAAGCCAGCAATAAATAAGGGTAATACTGTAGTTTACGTTAGAAGAAGAAAAAAAAATAAAAAAAATAATAACCTCATCTCCTCTAATTGTCTCTTCTTCTTCATTTTTTTTCAGCTCAGCTTCCGTTTGTTAAAACAAAATCGTAACACTTTGTTGCAATTTGTTCTATTTTTGGATCATTTCTATTTGGTTTAGATCTTAATTGTTTAACGTTTTTTGTATTTTGATTTTTTTCAGTTCAATTTGGAGTGGAAATGAAACTGGGGATGGATTAAACAATCAAAGAAAGAGAAGATAGGAGACTGAATATTATCTCGACGTGGTCGTTGGTATGGGTCAGATCCAGACATACCGGACATGGTGAATCCTTGTATGTTCTTCTTAATGAGATTGAAGTAGATTTCAGTGAACTTTTTTGTTTTGTTTTTTATTAATTGAAGCTGGTTGTGGTGGCGGCGGCGGCGGTGGTGCTGATGGTGTTGCCGGTGGTTGTAATGGTTAGAGTTATGGTGGTGGCGGTTGTTCTGGTTATGGTACTTCTGCTGGTGTGGTAGTAGTGGTGGCGGCGCTGCTGATACTGGTGGTTGTGTAGGTGACGGTGGTGGTAGGTGAAGAAATAAGGATGTGGTAGTGGCGGCGGCGGCAGCGCTGCTGGGGAAGGAGGTGCTACTGATAGAGGTGGCGGTATTGTGGGTGTTGGTGGTGTCGGCAAGGGTGATGCTGTCGGAGACAGTGGTAGTGGTGAAAATAAATAGAGATGAGGACAATGGAGGAAGTGGTTTTTAGTTAGAAGGGTATCCTGGTCTTTTCACTGGAAACGGGAGAAATTTTGGACGGGAGAAAATCAAATCTTTTTTCAATTTGGTTAGGTTTCAATTGTGAAAAGTCCCATCTTAGATGACCACTGGCAGTTGGGATGGTAAAATGAAAAATTGACGTAAAAAGCAAATTTTGTGTTCACAATTTAATTCTCGTAGTAGGGTGAAAATATTATTTTTCCTTTTGTAGACGCTTGAAGGTATAATTTTCCTAAACACGCCTTAAAAATATCATTTTTCCTGCATATGTAAGCCATGGTATATTTTTACTTTGCGGATAATTTGGTGGTGATTCAACACCATATGTTGTCTTTTTCGTTTTAAAATTAGTTGTTTTTATACTTAGTCAATCATTTTATTTTTTAAGATATGTCCCAATTTTAAATTTATCTTTTCAATTTTTAAGGAGAAAAGATCTAAAATTTGGAGAATAATAAAAAAATTGAAAAACAAAAATTTGATATCATTGTTTTGTCTTTCATTGCGTGAAGTAATTTTAAACTTTCCAAATATATAAAATTTATAAAAATACGATTTTGTAGTTTGAGATATACTGAGGTTTTTAAATATATAAAAAATGCATTCTTGTTATGCCCTTTCTTTTTGGTTTATTTACGAAAATATCTAATACCTTATTTCCATCCTCTTTGGTTTATTTACGAAAATGTCTAAAGGAAAAAAGGTAAAATTTGATTTAGAGGGACATGTTAATTTTTCCAAGTGTCCAGGACCAAAATTCAATCTTTTTGTGTAATTGAAAAAATGTCACGCTTCACATGTACAAAGTCATATATATAGAGTCTCATAAACTTCCCGCTGTTCGGCTAAAAGGGACTCCTCCTTTTCACCCCGTTGGGCCTAAGTCCAGTCGGCCCAATTAGTATAGGAGTATAGGACTACCAGGCTAATGGGAGTTTACATAATGCATTGTCCCGTGATTGACTGCCCCCAAGTTATATTAGTCGGGTTGCTAGAGGCATCTCTTGCTTGGGTTGTTTTTATTGTAGCTATTGTTTTGCTTACCTCTCGTAGGCGCCTTAATATATGAAGGCTATTATTGGGGCGTCACATTCCATTAGAGGGGCGTCACTTAATAAGACAAAAACGGGTCACCCGTAAGTAATTTCAAAATTCCTATCTCAAATAATTGTGTAATGACTAACAACCCTTGTTTGGCTTTAGTTTAATTAATTAAACCTAGCTACGTCCTAAATTACGCCGAAAATCAAATTCAAAATTGGAATTACGCACGAAATCAATCGAACCTAGGCGTAAAATTGGAATTACGCTCGGAAAACAACTATAACCTAGGCGTAAAATTGGAATTACGCCCGGAAAACAACTAACTAAACCTAGGCGTAAAATTGGAATTACGCCAGAAAACAACTAACTAAACCTAGGCGTAAAATTGGAATTACGCCCGGAAATCAACTAAACCTAGGCGTAAAATTAGAATTCGCACGAAATCAACTAAACCTAGGCGAAATTGGAATTACACCCGAAATCAACTAAACCTAGACGTAAACGACATGCAAATCAAAGTTTACGCTTTGAATTGAACTAAACCTAGCGTAAGTTCTTCAAAAACTAAATTACGATTGAAAAGTCGAGTACCGTACCCAGCGTAACAGAGATAAAGTAAATAAAATCTAATTTTACTTGATTTCATTCGATTAAAGCACAAAAAACGGTACAAAAGATGGGTTTGTTTGATTATTACCTTACATACACCACATGAGTTGTTGTTGAGGAGTTTGAAAACATGATTCTTCAATTGATTGAATCGGTGGAATGAGTTGAGGGATGAAGTTGAGGTTGATTGAGTTGTTGATTACCATCAGGATCAGCTTTGCTTCTTCCTCATCTATTTTTAGTAGTTTTAATTGAAGGGTAATTTTGACAAATTGCTATGGGATCAAAATATCCCTTAACTAGATTTTTGGTCACCAAATATCCAAGTGAAACCCCTCTAATGGAGTGTGACGCCCCAATAATAGACTTCTAATATATTGTTACTCTTTGCCGATCAAAAAAAAATATTAGTCAGAATTCTTTATAAATTTTGTACAAACTTAGTTAAATTTTTATGATGGTTCGTCCAATACAAATCTTAATAAGAAGTTACTGAACTCAGTGAACTGGGAAACTAGAGCAAACATTCGAGGGAGCATAATTCAACTTTGCATAAAGATATCTTAATTTGGAGTTTGGACTGGCGAAGCAATTACATGTCGAAGAGGCTACCAACAGTACTGGGAGTAAATAAAAGAGCTCCCAACCCTTTTGTTACTGGTTCAATCAATGTTAGTTCAACATCAGATTCACTCAGTGTAATTCTATATTGCTCCAAGGTTGCTCAACCGAGAACGCAGATGTTTGTTGGAAAACGATTAATAAAATATGATTTTTAAAGTTTTAATAAAATTATAATTTATTGTTTTCTTTTGTAAAATGAAAAACTTATTAGTCCCACACCAGGTGAGTTTCCACCTTTTAGTTGTTTTAAGAGACTATAAAGATTTTTAGTCCCACATCTAGGAGTTGCTCTTCTTAAGTTGTATTTGTCAATTATATAAACAAATTCACTATTTTTGTAAAATCTACGGGAAAGGAATTTCTCTATATTTTAGAGAGACCTCCAAGGGAAAATATTTTTATATTGTTTTCTTAAGCGTTCACGGTTTTCCTTAAGGGTTTTTTCGGAGTTGCCAAGCTCAAGTTGAGCATCTACTACATATGCTAGTAGTAGGTGTAGTAGGTGTTTTGTCCTGGAGATATCCGTCTGTGAGGCTATAGCATCACTCTTGAAGTGTAGCCCCGTGCGCTAATGTCTTAAAGGCAACGTGTTGAACGCGTGACCAATATAGTTAATATCGGATATCGGTTTTGTCTCGTGTTGGGACCAGAATTTCTTGGTACAACTTTCTATCGGGGAGATTTCGGTTTCATATATAGGTGCAATATCGGTTCTAAATTATATATCTATAATTCTATAGCAAACATTTTTAGTAATGATATATATATTAAGTTATACTATAAAGTACAGAAAAAATTAAAATACCATACACAGTTTGACATTTCTTTACTAATGCGATAATTTGGGTAGCACCAACAAGGAATTGAAAATGTGAATGTGACTCATCACGGATGAATTTGTAAAATGCATGGAATATAGTTGTGAACACGTATATGGGTAAATATTTGACACGTATATAGGTAAATATGGTATATATTAAAAAGAAAGAAACGCAAGTGTACAACTACAAGTCTACAACTCACTGTTAAAGTCAAAGGAGTAGTCATGGTTTCCAGTTTTCACTCGGTCTCTCCGCCTCCCTCTTTCAAATCTTCTGCTTCAGATCAGACCATGGTTAGGTTTGGAAAAATCTACCCAATAATGTCATCTTCATCTCTTCTTACTCTGTTTTTCTAATATAGTTTGGAAATCCTAATTGAATCCCCAAATTCAACTAATACAACATCAACAGAGGATGAACAACAACAACTGTTATGCAACGAGTTCTTCAACAACAATTGATTGTAGGAGTTCTTCAAAGACAACAATAAGTTTTATTTTTCCTGGTCTAATAGCTCCTCAACAGTATTTTTTTTATGACAAACCCCTTTTTCGTGTGATTGATTTTCTTAGCTTGTTAATATGTACCAGTTGATTAGATCTTTTTCCAGCTTTTTTGTGTTCTATGTGTAAGATGAATCAATACAAATGGATCATTTAACCCTTCTATGTGAAATCAACGAAAATGGTTCTCTTTGATTGTTGTATGTGAATGTCAGTTTTGTCAATCTGATGAATAAAAAGAATATTTCCGGCCGAGATAACCGGTTCCGGCCGATAAGACCGGTACCATCCGAAATTTCCTTGAAAATATCGTCTCGGCGATATTATGAGATCGTCTCGCTCTTGGGACGAAACGCGGAATCTCGCCGATATCTCGGCCGAGATGGCCGATATCGACTACACTGCGCGTGACTCACACTATTTTTTTTTTTTTTTTTCAAAGTCTTGCCTTGTTGCTATTGGGGAGCTCGTCTGTTTCGTCAAATCGATCACTTCCATTATAAGAAAGCTAAGTATCAATAACTTTTGCTTATTTGATTTTTCTTTGTTTTTGATTATTGCACCCAATGTAGTTAATATCGGATATCGGTTTGTCTCGTGTTGGGACCGGTACACTGGTACAACTTTGTATCGGGGAGATTTCGGTTTCAAATATCGGATGCAATTTCGGTTCCAAATTTCATATCTATAATTTTATAGCAAAAATTTTTAGTACATTATACATATTAAGTTATATAAATTACAGAAAAAATTAAAATTCCATACAATGTTTGACATTTCTTTGCCTATGCGATAATTTGGGTAGCACCAAAAAGGAATTGAAAATGTGAATGTGACTCATCTCGAATGAATTTGTAAAATGCATGGAATATAGTTGTGAACACGTATATGGGTAAATATTTGACACGTATATAGGTAAATATGGTATATTAAAAAGAAAGAAACGCAAGTGTACAACTACAAGTCTACAACTCACTGTTAAAGTCAAAGGAGTAGTCATGGTTTCCAGTTTTCACCTCGGTCTCTCGCCTCCCTCTTTCAAATCTTACGCCGGATCGGACCATGGTTAGGTTTGGGAAAAATCTACCCAATAATGTCATCTTCATCTCTTCTTACTCTGTTTTTCTAATATAGTTTGGAAATCCTAATTGAATACCCAAATTCAACTAATACAACATCAACAGAGGATGAACAACAACAACTGTTATGCAACGAGTTCTTCAACAACAATTGATTGTAGGAGTTCTTCAAAGACAACAATAAGTTTTATTTTTCCTGGTCTAATAGCTCCTCAACAGTATTTTTTTTATGACAAACCCCTTTTTCGTGATTGATTTTCTTAGCTTGTTAATATGTACTAGGTTGATTAGATCTTTTCCAACTTTTTTTGTTCTACATGTGTAAGATGAATCAATACAAATGGATTATTTAACCCTTCTATATGAAATCAACAAAATGGTTCTCTTTGATTGTTGTATGTCAATGTCGATTTTGTCAATGGATGAAGAAGAAAAAAATATTTCCGGCCCGAGATAATCCTGGTTCGTGATAAGACCTACCATCCGAATTTCCTTGAAAATATCGTCGCGACGATATTATGAGATCGCCTCGCTCTTGGGACGAACGCGGCAATCTCGCGATATCTCGGCCGAGATGGCGATCTCATTACACCGGTGCACCCAACAATCTTAAGACATTAAAATTTGTAATAATCAAGAATGGTTGATTGGTTTGTGAATCATGGATGTTAATTGTGAAGTGAAAAACAAAAACAAATTTTGGTCAGCTGTAGAGTTTCGAGTTTATCTCTCAACATAGAAGGAATTTCGATAAACCCTTTTGAC
>JAJJWW010002344.1:0-111709 GCA_023531295.1 Papaver armeniacum | reverse complement strand
ATTCATAATTTATTATATAATCGATAATATAATATTTCTTAAATAAAAATTACAAAATAATTAGGGAACATTAATTAAATACCCCTTGAATATAATTCAAATAAAAATCTCCCACTCTGACAATCGCATCATGACTAGCCATATAATTTCGCGGTCTTTTTAGAAATTTTATAGTATCTCCACCGAGTTCTCCAGCAGGCGGTAAAGCAAGATCACCAAATTCAAGCCCAAAGAGCACACTTTTCCAGATAATTTTTTTTTTTCCCTGATGTCTGACTATAGGTCTGGCTCGGCTCATACATATGAATAGTATTTGGACCAGGTATCACTTTTAACCAAAAGCTAGAAAATAAATAATTATGGGTCTGCAAATCTTTTCTGTAAAATTAAACTATGATGTAGCTGAAAATCCTTTAAACCATTATTACGTAGCCGAAAAATCCTCTATGACGACCGTTGCTAAAAAGAGATTCACGGATTTGAAAGTAAGAGGATAGAAGAAAGAGTTGTCTCTTTCCTAATGTTTGATGGATCCTATTCATTTCTTCTTTAGTCTCTCTAGTCCCTAAAAAATAAAGTCTCTTTCGTCTCTTCTTTCTCAGCACTTTTACTTTGAATGAATCAAGCGAACAATGAATGCGTACAATATATCAAGATAATGTCACCGAGTCACAACATAGATGATGTCACCGAGTCACAACATAAGTGTGAAGAACCACGCGGCAGTAAACAATCCGTACGGCAATATTAAAGTCCAAGCGTTGACGCGCTTCCGGATCCAAAATAAGCGCTTTATTAGCTGTCCTCCAATATAAACTCCTATAAAAGGAGCCAAAGGCCTTTCAGAGAGAGATCTTTTTGCAATGAGATGAGAAGAGATATTTGCAGAGAAAGTTTATTCGTTTCCCAAATGGGTTCCATTCACACATTTTGTATTTGATCTATCTTTTAATAAAATGATTTAGAGTTCTTCATATGATGTCTTTGAATAGAGTTTGTAGATCTTACTGGGTGTCGTTGTAGGGATTTCCTACAACTACAAAGTATTTATGCTTTCTTCCTGTTTCCTAGTTTCATAATCCACTTAAACTCTTGAATACACCTAGCAATAGCAGTGCAAGCAATGGAAAGTTCTTGTAAAGATCCAGGACATACTCTTTTCTCCTCCAATGACATAGTCTTGTAAAGATCCATTGAATCAAACTTACTATGTTGAAATCTCTTTGGTTTCCATTCTTCGGGTGAATCCCATTGATTCTTGTCCATATTGCAACCATAGATGTTGATGGCAATCTATTAAATTGAAAAAATGAACAACTTGCAATTCGGGGTACGAGAAACGTTTGGAACTTAATACGTATAGATACGGGATTCGTAAAACTCTATTTCAAGTAAAATCCACAACTGGATTGTGATTCGAGAAATACAAACGACATACGTCGTGTATAATTCATTTTAGAGATGTGTATTCCTATACAAAATTCGACATATATTAACCTTGTTAAAAATATTTTCTAATATCTCTCCGAGATATTAATATAATTTAATAATGATATGTATGCTACAATAAGCAAATAACATGTGCTTTGGTGGTATTGGAATCAGATTAATGTATGTAAAATTTTAAAAGTTAAAAATATAAGAATGATAGTTTAGTGATGATGTGGCAAAGTATTATACGGGTCTCAAGATTCGGTAATTCGTAGATGTCCACATAATTTATTTTACACAAAATTGGTTAAAAAGACTAAAATCAACAATTCTTGGGAGAAAAAGACATCTAGATTTTGATATCATTTAAATGGATTAAAAATATAAAATAACAGTGATGTAATTCACATCCTACCCATTTTCAAATACTTTTTCTTATTTTTAATTTACATCCTGACGCATCCAGCCATCCTCGCTATTTTTTAAAAGTAAGCCAGGATGAACTAGCCATCCTTTGCTATTTTTTTTGTGTCCATTTCACCCATAAATTTTTTTACTCGTCCATTAGAACCATGTTTTAAAAATATTTGGACAAATGACCCATTTTCCGTTTATTTTAAGCTAGACCTTCACGAATCTAAGTGAGTGTTTTAATTATACTGCCCATCAGCGACGGAACCAGGATTCTTTGTCTGGGTGGGCTAAAAAAATAAAATTCCTATACACCCAGATTGTAGTAATCTAAATGCCTCAAAATGTACACTGAAAAAGACACTGCACACTGCTTATCGTTTCCTGCTTATTAAGATTCAACTCATGTATTTTAAATTGCTGGTAACATGTATGTATAGTATAAATTAGTATTTTCATATGAAATTGCGGCCGAAGGCCGACCGAAATTTTTGAATGATCGATATCTTTGTATGGTTTTCAAATCAGATCATGAAATTATGAACCGATACAACATAACACTACTTAAACATCAATATCTTGTTATTGTTTGCAAAAGGAAAAGATTATGTTAATAGATTCTGATATTTGATCTAATATTTAGTTTACACATGAGCTGGTAGATATTTTGAAACAATATGGGCTAACCAGATCAGTTATGGTGGGATGGGGGCAAGTTCAATTACTGATTCTAGTTTCTAAGTGCTAGCCTAAACAGAAGATGACATAAACTTCAAAAGTAGAAAAAAACATAACATAATAAATGAAAATGAGAAGAAGTCATGTGAATTTTTCATATTAATGGGCTAATTAGAATTTTTACCCTGGGGCTAATTAATAACTTTTTTACAATTAGGAGGGTCTAAACAAGTTTTTCCACATTTTGGGGGCTGTAACCTACCTAAGCCACCCCCACATCCGTCACACCGCAAAATCGTGCCCATACGTATGGATTCGGTCTGCACCGACGGATTCGCGCATTAGAGCATAATCCGCCAACTTATTAACTAGTACACCATGCACACCGTTAGCAGTGCAATAATTGTTGTTATTGTACGATTTTCAGTCCACTCTGTTAGCAGTGCAGTAATTGTTGTCGTTGTACGGTTTTGTTACTCATCGAGCTGTCTCTCTTTGTAATGTTTAATGGATTCAATTATTTTCTTCGCTACTCATCTCTCCAGATGTATCCGTTCCAGATCTACTTGATATTGTATCCTCAGATATTTTAACTGGTGAGTGGTCACGAAGAGAATTAAGAAGATAAGCTTAGATTTGAAGATAAGCTTCAATTCCTGCACGTTTAATGTACCTTCAAGAGAGTCAGTAAATGAAGATCGGCTTCTTGCACGTTTTATAATAACGAAAAAAGATATATTATTCAATATCTATATTTTTTTCACTGGCTGGAAAACAACTAGGGCAATTGTGGGGCATGTCGCATGCCTATGTGCGGGTTGTGTCTAGGCATAAAAATCTTGCCACATATTTTTGACTAAAAAAACTAAAATAAATAAATAAGTGAGATAAATTCTCTAGTCTGCCTGGGACTTGTTCCCGTACAAAAGACTTCGGTTATCGGTAGTGTTGGTCACGGGTACAGGACGGCTGAAGTTAGCTTCAGATGGTATGCTTCCAACGACTAAAATTGGCTTGATTTGCCAAAGCTTAGGTATAATGGGGCAGAAGACAGACCTACATATTGTTTGACATATGCTGATGAAACAACAATGGCCACATGTATTTGCTAAACTCCATGCTAAACAACAATGGCCACATGTATTTGCTAAACTCCATGCTAAACAACAATGGCCACATGTATCAACTAAAAAATTTCAAAGATAAATGAAACACATTCTTTAGATTATCAAGGGAATGATACGATCGATAATATGTAGACAAATTAAGGCAATTGATTGAAAAATTGATGGCGCGAATGGTTCCAACATTCAATTTTACTTGCATTCATGTGAGGAATTATTTGAACGCATGGTAGGCACCTGAAGATCTGCTTAAAGTAAAATTATGAGAGTTATTAGAGTCATAACGGTATATGCATATGGCTTCCAAACTGAATGCATCTTTGCTCCCTAGAAGAAGTTTCTCTCGGTAATTGCACATGCGAGACACCGAGACAGGACCCTTTTATTATTGGGAAAGAGTGTGCTAATTGAACTTCCTCGCTGTCTAAGGACGGATCAGTGATCCTTCCCCTTAGGGCCGGGATTTATTGGTTAGTAGGGTTTGAGAAATCGTTTTTGGAGTTTAGGGTTTTGATTATTTTATTTTTTAAATTTTATTAATTACTTTTTTACAATCGCCATATGATTACTGGGAGATCGAAGGAAAGAACATTGAGAATGAGATCTAGACAAGTCCCTAGAGAGGAAGTTGAAACTTTTCAGGGCTTAGAAGACCCAGAGAGAAGATTTTTTCAACTTGATAGAAAATCATTTTCTATAGAAGTTGAGTATTATGGAAAGACAAAGATTGTGAAGATTACGGAGAGGGGTAGAAGCGGTTACAGAGGTTGGCTTGCTTTTCATCCAAAGGTCATCCAAAGTGGTTGAAAGAGACTTTGGACTTCATATTGGAGGAGAAGAATGAAGATTATCAATGGAAGGAAAGAGTTGGGAAGACGTTTATCCGGCACGTTTACAAGAGAATAATGAAGGTACGTACTTAAGGGTTTCCTGTTTTAAAAGGTGCGAAGGAAAATCTTTCAAAGATTTGTTTCTCCGTCCGGAGAAAGAAATCAATGTTGGATGTCATTATCTCAAGTATTGATTCACTTACCAAGGAAGGAAATCCGAGGAAAGTTGGAAATCTACACCCAAGGCGATTATCCATCAATGCAAAGTCGTGGTTTGAAGAAAGGGAGTGATTAAAATCTCAAAGAATATAAATGGGAAAGATAGCTTCTAAATCAAGAAGAAGTTTAGTTGGAAAAGGTTTCAAGATGGATGAAGTTAACAAGCTCACCGCAGCTGGTGCGCTTGGATAATACCGAATGGAGTAGGATTTGGAAGCCCGTAACTGGGAAGACGAAGGGATCATTATCAAGATATATAAGTAGCGGGAGAAGATTTGGAGACTCGACCGAATTTAAAAACTTGGAACCGCACTTGCAGAGATTAGAAATAAGACAAGAAAGAATAAAGAGATTTTAATTCCAATGATAATATCAAATTTCCGCTCTAAAAGTGGGTGAAGATTAGAGGGCTTCCCCTCAGATTATGGAGTTCGAAAAACTTTGAAACTATATGTGCCGCACTAGGAGGACTGGTGACAATCAGCTCTGAAACTTTATCGATTCAGCTTGATTCTAAAGCTCATTACTTTAGAGTATCAATTGATGGAGATGTTCTTAAGATTCCGGCAGTGGTAGTTACGATGATAGGAGGAATTCAGCTGTTGCTAACGGTGCAATGGGATTTCAAATACACAGCCTCAGTCAGGTTATCAGCTCCAGATTATTCATTGGAGATAAAGAGCTTTGATGACAGATTATTGAAGTTTGCAGAGAGTTGTAATATATCCTATATGGAACACGATAACATTGGAGAAGGAAGTTTCAGAAATTCGAACAGTAAGGGCTCAAAAGAAACTGTACGATCCATTAATCGTGGACATACTATTGAAGAGGAAGATGGCAAATGGGTTTTTGTGCCAAGAGGGAGCAGATTAGCTGGATTCAAATATCTCCTCTCCATCTCCGTCTCATAGTCAAGAAAATGGCTCTAGATTCACTCCCCGTTACAGACAGGTGGATGAAATCAGGCGCAAGAGAACTCTAGTTCTCAATACAGGGAATGATATGGAAGATAAGGTAGTGAAGAATTTAGAGGAGGTGCGAGAATATTAATGAGGAAGATGAGGAAGATTCGATTAATAAGGTAGCGGAATCCACAGTGCAGTAGTTTGTAGTTACTGCACCATAAGTCAACTTCATAGACAAACTTTGAAACAAAATATGATTAAAATGGTGTTGAGTTACGTAAAGCGTTTCAATAATCAAGTAGGTCTTTGAGTAAATAGTATTACCGGGAGACGGAGACAATGAAGGGGAGAATGATTCTTTAGAGAATGTCTTAGAGAATGGACACGAGGATAATCATTTAAATGAAGATGAAGTGGGAGATAACAAAGGTGGAAGACATCGGTTGCAAAAGGAAAAAGTAATCTTAAATGGATTTTAAGATTGTATGTTGGAACATAAGAGGTATGAATGATTTTGACAAACAAATTTCTTAAGAATACGGTGGCGTCTCGTAAAAGTACTTTTTTGCCTTCTTCAAGAGACTAAAATTCGATGCTCTATAAACGGTTTGTTCGTCAATCAGGGTATGACGACAACTTTGGTTGGGCATACATTCCTTCAAAATTGCGTGAGGAGTTTACCGTCTATCCGGGATAGTACAAGGTTTGAAAAACTTGATGAACGGTTGGTCTTAATAATATTACTTTGGTTTTTCTACAAGAATCACCCGTTTCCAATGGGCATTAACTAATGTCTACAGCCCGTGTGAGTATTTCGCTAGAACGGATTTTTGGCTAGACATGAATGAGATCACAAGGCGGGTGGAACGGTCCTCTTTGTATAGCGGGTGATATGAATGCGGTTAGATCTAATGCCGAGAGGAACAGAGGAGACGGGATAGTAGAAACATTTGCGCTGTTAAACAACTACATTGGATAACGAATTGATTGATCACCCTTGCTAGGGGTTCTTTTTTTTACTTGGTCGAATAATCACGATTTACCCTCTTCTTTGTCGTCTAGACCTATTCTTATTCAAAGCTATGCATTTGAGGAGACTTTTCCTAATGCTCTTTCAAGTGGTTTTGACTAGAACCATATCGGATCATAATCCTATTCTCTTAATTTCGTAACCAGGTGATGCCTTCTAAACCTTATTTTAAATTAGGCAGATCAGTGGGTTGAGCATAAAGAGATTGTGGAGAAGGTTCAACAAAGGTGGGATGTGATGATGTTTAATGGAAGTGCGAGTTCCCGGCTTCTTCCTAAAGCTGCAGAATTTAAAGCACCTAATTAAACCGTGGAGGTTGTCGAATTTGGAAGTGTAGCTAGGGAAAAGAAGTTCTTTACCGGACGCATACATGATCTCGAATATTTTAGAGGAAGACGGAGCATTGTCGAGGCAACAGTTGGAAGAAAGGATTCAATGTAAAGTGAAGTTGAAAGGTATAGAAACAATGGAGGCTAGGAAGTGGCAATTAAGAGCTAAGCAAAATGAGTTTAAATGGGGAGATTCGAACACAAGATATTTTCATCGCATTGCCACTGCAAGAAGAAAACGAAATACCATTGCTAAGCTTCAAGTTGGAGGGGACGACTGTTTTGATCAAAACATAATCAGGGAAGAACTTCGAAGCTTTTATATTAATCTTTTTACTCAACAAGACGAGGTTAATTCGAATATGGAGAATCTCAGTTTTCCAATGGTTAAAGAGGTAGATAAGGCTTGGCTGGAGAGGGAATTCACAGAGACAGAGGTATGGGATGTTGTCGAAAAATGGGTTGTAATAAGGCCCCGTCCCATGGGTTTACGGCTGAATTTTTCAAGAGTTGTTGGAGTGTGATTAAAGAGGATCTCATGAACCTTATCAAGGATTTCCACAGGTTTGGTTCCATAGATCGGCGTTTAACTTGTTCTTTATCACTCTAATTCCAAAAAGAAGACTCTTGTACACCTAAGGACTTCGGACCGTTAAGTCTCATAGCGTGTTTACAAGATCGCGTTCTAAGTTTTTTGCCGTTAGGTTGAAGAAGGTGATGCCTAATTAATTTCGATTTTCAAGGTGCTTTTATACACGATAAGCAAATTCTTGATGGAGTTCTTATTGCAAATGAGTGTGTTGATGACCAGATTGAAGTCTTTGAAACCGTATTTTATGCAAAATTGATATGAGAAGGCTTTTGACAACATTAATTGGAATTCTTTGTTTACGATTCTTCATAATCATGGTTTTGGTGCTAAGTGGATTTCTTGGATCAAATGGTGCGTAACTACTTCTCATTTATCCTGTGTTAGTTAATGGCAGTTCTACGGAAAAATTCAAACCAAGCAAAGGTCTTAGACAAGGTGACTCTTTATCCCCTTACCTCTTCTTATTAGTTGTAGAGGTTCTCTCTAAATTGATTAATGATGCGGTAGAACGAGGTCAACTTTCTCGGTTTCCAAGTGGTGGAGCATGGCACAATTATCTCGCACCTTCAATTTGCGGATGATACTCTTATTTTTCTAGACGCAAGCGTAGAGGAAGTCAGGAGACTTTTTATCATTTTGGCGGTGTTCGAGAACATCACAGGCATGAAATTAAATTTGGATAAAAGTACAATGATTAGTGTGGGAGCAGATGCAAACATTGAAGTGCTTTCTAAAGAGCTTTGGTTGTAAGACGAGAAGTTGCCTTTCAAATACCTTGTATGCCAATAGGGAACATTGGAGAAGCACAACAAATTGGGAGCACGTTTTGATAAGAATGGAGCGAGGTTGGCAACTTGAAGAAAAGAACATTAAACAAAGCAGGTAGACTCGTCTTGATTAAAAGTTGTCTCGCAAGTTTACCAATTTATTACTTGTCTTTATTTCATTTGCCCGTGAGTGTGGAGAAGCGAATGGTGAAGATTATGAGGAATTTTTTATGGGGTCACGAGGAAGGAGAAAGCTTGTTTGGGTTTCTTGAAGAAGGTTTGTAAGCCTTTGAGAACGGTGGTCTAGGTGTCAAAAATCTAAGGATAACAAACAAATCTCTTCTTGTGAAATGGATATGGAGATTCTCAAGGAATAAGCATAGTCTTTGGAGGAAGATTGTGAATCAAAAATTCAAAAGGAATAATGAATTGCTAATGCCGGATGTTGACAATAATCCTCAATGCCGGAGTCAATGGAAGAATGTGGTTAACTTGGTTCCTATTATTCATGACGTAGTCGTTTTCACGGTGAGGAAACGAAGAGGCACTGTTTTGGAAGGATAAATGGACGCAAAGGGGTCGTTTTACAAGATATATTTCCTAGTTGCTTATAAAGCTACAAAGATAAGGAAGCTTCTATAGTCTAGCCGATTTCTAACCCGGAGATGGAATTGCACTTTCAAGAGGAGATTGAACGCAAACGAGACACTAGAGTGGGATCTGGTGAAATGCGCCGTGACATACTGTTCCAACCGGATGACATGGCGCCGATGAAGTAACCATACTTCGAACTTTGCACGAGCAGTGCTATGGAATGCGCTAGGAGATCAAATTCCGTGCAACTTTGACAGACACCTTTGGAAGAGTTCAATTCCAAACAAGGTAAGCTTTATACTTTGGGCTACTTTTCATGACTCGCTTCCAACTAGAGATATGTTGTCCCTACGAGGTATGCAACAGATAGCGCTTTGTGTGTGTTGTGTGGTGAAGAAGAAACTCACATCATATGTTCATGCATTGTTCTTTCTCTTTCACGGTTTGGGATTATTTCATCAAGGCTTTCAAGATATCTTGGCCTTTGCCGAGGACGTTGTTTCAATTGCTTGAAGCTCACAAATGTCTTGTTTGGAAGAGTAAAGTGGTTTGTAAATTATACATTATGCTATATGTTGGACTTTGTGGAAGGAGAGAATTCGAGAGTTTTTGGGGGCGTAAAAGTACTAATGAGATCATTGATCTTGTTAAACAAATGGTTGTACTTTGGTCTTTTGATTTGGATACCTTTAAGTTTGTTCCCCCAGCCTCATTTGGAGCAATTGGGAAGCACTCATGAATGAGTGAGTGACTTGTCTTGTATTCTCTTTTTTCTTTTAATATAACCTTTTCTTCGAAAAAAAAAATTATTGGGAACATTAATTAAATACCCCTTAAATATAAGGTCTTCATAAATACCCTTCCATTTTATTTAAATACCCCTAAGAGGTATATATTTTAAGTGGATAATGAAAATGAACTAGTATTTTTTTGGATAATGAAAATGAACTAGTATGTTCTTGATTTGTCAACCCAACCTCCTCCTGAGGTTGCATTGACTTATATAATTTTAGATGTGCTAAAAAACTAGACCCTAAACCTAAAATAAACCCCTTGGGGGTATTTGTAAATTTCTTAAGGGATTTGTGAAGACCCCCTAAAAGGAGGGGTATTTATACAATTTCCACTTTATTATTAACCACTTTCTTGAATGCCCATATAAATATATCTATGAGGCCTTGGTCACTGACGGTATAATGCCAAGGAGACCACTACAAGAAAATATGGCTTAAGCGACCAAAATCTTAGCAAGAGCCCTTAAGTCTTGGTCGCTTTAATGGTTAAGCAACCAAGTTTGCAACCACCAGATAGTTCACTTGCCCGTAAATTTAGTTCCACTATTTCAGAGCGACCAATAAAGGTGTTCGGTTGGTACATCACTTTTTCAAGTTACCCACAGCAACTACAAAAGTGCTTGGATCGCTATTTGCTTTGAGGCACAATGGGGCAGCAATTCAAAAAATATTTGGTGGGTATAATACTATCTCAGCAACCAAGTCCTAGCCATCACTCTATCAAAGAAAAGTCAGTTTATAAAATTGTGATTTGTTTAATTATGTAATAAAAGGAATTAGTTCGATGGAGAGTAAGATGTATCTTTGGGATATACACATCCCAGGCCAACAAATAATTTTAACTCTTGATGATGTTCCAAAAGAAAATGAATGGTAAAACCAATAAAAAAAAATGAATGGTTAAGTTTCTACAATACAAGGATATCATCCCATTGAAACTGAAACATTGTTAGCTGGTAGTTGTTACTTTGTAGTTGTACCATTTGGTCCCAGTTCAGCGAACAATTTTTTCAAGCTAACACGTGAAGGATAAGCAGTCTGTCAACTAATAAGTTTTTATTGGACCAAAATACAAGTGGCTCTTAGTTTAACTTCTTTAGAAAAAGTGGTGGAATTTTGCCGCCAAAAAGGCACCTTTAATTCCAAACTACTTGATAAAGTTGGCAATCTGTATGAACTTTCCCTGTGAGTTAATATCCGTCCATTATACATTTTAGTTTCCTATTGGTTAGATTAACGTCATACGGATCATGATTGTCATATTAGTTTCTATTGTTAGATTAGGGCCATTAACCTTATTTTTGCAGCTTTTGGATCTCGAAGCAAATCCCTCATGAGAACTGTGAGGCATTAAACTCAAAGTTTACACACATATCTCGGGATGGAATTCCCAACTCTTGACAACGTCTGAAAAACAATGTGTCCAAGCGCCACCACATGTCATGAATTGAAGATAAGGTTTCCACGCGCTTAACCATTGCAAAGCGACTATCAACCTTCCCGGTCGTGAGATGTGCCCATACCTCTTCCATATCTTGGTATATAGCTCCGCATACTTCACGTGCACACTAATCCTCCAATCAACACTAGAGACCTTTAAGAAGGGAGGCTCAAAACGACACTTGTGGTTGGATGTGCGACTAGCAAAGACTCTTTGGGAACAATCACGCCGCCGTCACGACAACATTTTCCTCCATTGGAGACACAACAACATCTTCATGATGATCAACCTCCATCTCAAGATCACCATCGTAAGGTTTCCATGACTAGAGATACTGTTACACCTTCATCGTCGTGGATCTCCGTCTCAGAGTTATTTTCAGAAGCATCCTTTTCCTATAAATATCACCAATTGAATATTTATTCTTATAAGTAAATAGTCTAAGAGGAAAACGCGGAAGACTCACCGACTCATCTCAGGCCTACAGGACTAGAAAACTCGTCGCTACACTCAAGTACTTTTCCCATCATCGATGTATCCCGAACTTTCTTCTTCTTCATCTTCCTCTTCACCGTTAAGGGGCTCGCACGCTGATTTTTTTTTGAGGCCTTTTTTCTCGGCCATGTGCGAGCTGCGAAGGCGTTTACTTAAGACCCCGGGTCAAAAGAAAGGGAAGAAATCTTCAAAGGTGACAATTCAAAATATTTATGCAATCAACCAAAGCAAAGAATAAAACCTTATGTACATTCATTTTGAAGAACCGAAGTCACAAAGAGCTGCCAAATCGCTTGGAAGCCACTCGCATGATTTTTCGATCTTTCTCCTTTTTCTGAGACCTGTCCGCATCCGGGAGCTAGAGGATTTCGCTTGCCCAAGGAAGCTGTTCCAACAATTTATGCTGCTGTAACCGCAGAGGAAGGTTTTCCACGTGGCTTTGTCACAACATCTTGTACGAAATGATGAATGGCGAGGAACTCATCTTGCAAGAAGCCGTTATATTTGGTGGTTGTGACATGTTTTGTTTCCGAGAGCAAGAAGGGAAGACTTTTATCCCATACAAAGACGCAGAGTCAAGAATAGCGGGTACCCATTCATCCGAGTCACAATCGTGACGAATAGGACTTCCTAATCAAAGCCCATATGTCGAGAAGCCCCGCAATGTTGTAAGGGACTACTCCACAAGATCCTCTCGAAAAGAGATGGCACGTACCTGGTATGCAGCCTTCGCAAGAACACCGTTTCTCTGCTCATATTCCCGCCGCCGTAACGCAATATCACTTTAAATTCACGGAAGCAAATGTGTCTGTCAACTATGGAGACGTGGTATGGAACCCAAGTACGAAAGTTAACCGCATGTGCATTGTCAAAAAAATTAATGAGCTATGAACTGGCCTTGGACGCCTCTCTAACCAAAAAAATTTAGAGACGTACATGTCCTGGTATACTAAGTGATCCAGATGAGTGTACAAAGATCCAAGAAACAAACTCGATGGGAAGAGCAACGCCTTTCGCTAGTTTGATAGCAAATTTGATGAGCTTCGTCTTATCTCCTTCTTGCGAGCCATCATCAAAACATCTCTCGGATAGCCACAAAATTAAAAATGCAAAGAACATGAAGTGTATCATCCAACACTTGATCCGACTCCGCCATCAGGAACCACTCATACACCCACCGCTTATAAAAGAACTTTTCCTCATAATTCTTTCAACATATCTCGATGCTTTTTTGTGACCAAAGGCGTGTATTTCTTCTTCTTCCTTAAAAGACAACATCAAGTTTCCCAATTATTGGAAGATTCAATAGAACATCTATGCTTTCCAAATAAATAAATCATCTCACCCCATCTACATAGCCGTGTGAGTTTCCTGGACACCATCTCGGAGATGAAAGTAATCAAGCCCGCAATGTCTTTTCGATTTGAAGTGTCGCACGCCATGACAACATGCATGATTTGCGCCTTAATTAAGTTGGCCTTTACATGGTCGCGACTCATCATAAATTTCACCCACTTATCATAAGAACGCAATGGACTATGACAAGATTTTGAAGTCAATTGGAGAAGCCGAGTACTCTTTCTTCCCGAAGACAAACCTCATTATACACCCCGCGCATGATTGGACTTCTCCACCATTCTCTCGAATCACCGTAATGCTTGCCACAAATTAGGGATGAGTCCTTGTAATTTGCATGCGATTCGTTAAAAACTCATCATCTATGTTTGGCTTGGAGTTGTTAACATTTCTCGATGTGGCATGCTAGTAACTCCTTTCAGTGACATCTTAGCAAAATTCCTTATGCTTTGAAAAAACTACAACGAAGCAAAATAAAATTACTACTTTCAAGGAAAGCATAAAGTCAACGACACATTTTCTACGGAAATTTCCACTTTGGCCGCATTTTATAGCACTCACGTCAAAAAAGAAAAGAAAAGAATGGGGATTGATGCTTGCTCGACGAGATATATATATATATGTGTGTGTGATGTCGCGGGAAAATATGCTCTTAGCCAAAACCCAACAACATCGTGAGGAATTTATTTTGGCCTAAATCGTACAAGGTCGTGGGAAGTATGCTCTTAGTCATATCACGTTTTGTCGCGGGAGTTATGCTCACGAACAAAAGGAAACCCTACAACTAGTTTTCATGGAAAAGGGAACAGATGGCGTTGTCCACACATACATGCTTTCCTAACATGATGATTATTTTCGTTGTGATTAACGCTACCACAATAATATTAGCGTAAGAAGAATTATTCATATCAAGTGTTGTTACAAATTCATGGAGGTCATGCCTATGGCTAGGGTTTACACCAACACAAAAGAGCAAACAAAATAAGAAACGCTAAGAAACATACCTAAAATACGCCGCCTACTTTTTGCTTGTTGTTCTCTCCGCTGGTCCAAGTCTTTGGGCGCTAGCACCAAGGTGGAAACAAAGCCAACGATACGAAAATAAGGAAGATGGGTAACGCCTTTTATAGGCATGTGATAGACACATTTTTGTGTCTAATTTGATCTCAATACTATATATTGTTGGCACTCGATTTTGTACTTATTATGGTGTTTATATATTTGTAGGCATTTTTGGGAAATAAATATTTTTGGAAAATTCATTTAAAAGTTGATTTTGGCACCTTAGGACACATGTTATCTTGACTCTCAATGTAGGATAAGGGGCACCTCAATTACTAAGGCACCCATAGATATTCGCACCCAAGCAGCTGGATAAGGCAACCTCATCCCCTTCGCTTGAAAATGAATTTTGGCTGAAAATGAGTTCTTTGACAAAAGTGAATTATGGAAGGATTCTCGCGAGATTTTCTCTCGATTTTGGTTAGGAATATCCCGTTAAGCAAAACAGAGTCATACTGTGTGGAATAGGAAAAAGGAGAAAAGTTCACGCATGTTTGAAAGAGCGTGGTATACACACGTACATGAGGTATTCTCTGGATTTTCCGAGACATTTTGGAGTTCTCGTGTGTGGGGAGAGTTTGACTCTTCGATCGTACCGAATGAGATTGAAGCATGTCGACGGATGATTTTAATCATGCACAGCGAAAAGAAATAAAAAGGAAATAATCTCGTGGAAGAATATTGTTTTTATCACAAGATTTTTGGGCAGTTAATGTCGAGATATGAGCTGCCGTTGGGTATAAAAAGGGTGTGAGGAGTTCAGAGAAGTGGACGGAGAGTTTGGGGAGAGATTGGGAGAGTTGCAGAGCTTCAGAAAGTCGAGAAAATCAAGTGGTAGGAAACCACCATTTCGCTGCTATTTGAAGAACACGAAGAACATCAACGCACGGGGGACCGTCGCTTATCAACGGTGATAACGACACATCCGAGGGTCGTAGTTTGGCAGAAGTGACTTAAAAATCAGACATCCGAGGGTCGTAGAACAACAACAACACTTTACATGTATCGTTCTCTCGTGATCCGTTTGTAACAATTAAAATCGTTACAAATCAGGCTTTTCATCTTTTCTCTCTTGTTCATCATTTGTAAACCATTTTTGAGCATTAATGATTTTTGAGGCGTGTTTACACCATGATGAACTAGAACCCATCACAAAGGGGACGACGGAGGAAGTCATTTTGCACCCATGTGGTAATTCTATTTAATTCCTTTATGACTATTTGTACTATTATAAGTGATTCATGATTTTTATTGATTATTTGTGAATTCGTTAGATGTCGCATGCTTAGTCTTAGGTACTTTAGATGTGTCATGCTTGTGAATTACATATAATTCTTTATAAAATCTACCTTGGCAAAGAATTAGAGTCGATGTTTGTTACTTTATGAGCCTTAATTGTCCGGAATTAATAGATGAACCGAATGAATGTGAGAATTGGTGGAATCCCGAGTCCTAGTAACTCTCTTCGTCTTGTGACATAAATTGTATATTTTCTCTATCTTTATTATTTTTCTTTATTAAATCCTAAATCAATTTCAACAAGTCCGAGAGAACGACAACCTTTCTTACCACTATAAAAACATTCGATCAATTTTTGCGCGCCGATGCGGACTTGTGTATAGATTTTTTAGGTTTTATTTTTATTATTTTTGTTCTTTTTTACGCGTTTTTGGTATTTCGTTGCTTTCGATTTGGAGTGGAGCGAAAGAAAAAGATAAAGTCTTTGAAAAGAAAAGCAAAGCAATATAGGAAAGAAAAGAGAGATCCGAACGGGTGAAGAAGAAAATTTTATATATAGTGTAATTTTTATTTTTATTTTTTTAAACTGTAATTAGGTAATTAATTTTGTAATTTTTATTTTTGGACTTTTTAAATTTTTGGACTATCGTACATTATTAATTTTAAACCCTAAGGAAGGGTAATTTAAATATAAACTGCGCGGGAAGGACGATGATTACGATATCACCTCGGCCCCTCGGGTTCGTACACGACATGAGTCGTGGCCCGAGTCGACTTCAACGGCTCATTCCCTGCCCTGGAACGGAGGTAAGAATTCTAAACACCATAATCCCCCGTCGCCGGATTTACCGGATGATTTCGTGTGAATATATGTCGAGGAACCGAATCTGGCCGCTTTAATTTCCTAGTAAAGGGCAAGGACTGGCCATACAAGATAAGAGTTCGGATTTCATCACCGTTCTCTTCTTGCCCGCCTTAGGGAAAACGAAACTAAACACGAACCTAAGCCTAAAATTTTGACTAGAACGAGACCGATAGGGTAACGAGCTTAATAGGAAAGTCATTCGAAAAAATATTGGTTACTTTTTGCATACTTCAAGTTCATGATGGTTTCGTGAGTTAAATGCGTGACTGCGCCGCCTTGTGTGCGGGTGAGGCCTGGGTATCAAAGCTCCACGCAGCCTTCCTCGCCTCTATTCAACTTACTTAAACTCGGATTGATTCCAGGGTTTTCTCGGTTGTAACGAATTCCCTTTCGAAGGATTAGAAGCAGTCTAGAAACAATCTAAGTGGAGCCATCATGCTTTTTGTTTGCTAGAAATCGCAGGTTTGTTGTGGTCAAGTCATCCTTGTTTGTGTTTGTGTAGAATTCCCTTATGATTCGGATGTCAAACTGGTATTATAATAGCCATCACAATGAATATGAATATCCAACTGAACAATATGGAACGCCAATCTTTTGAAGGTTATGGGTCATACCATGGTGAGCCCAATTACTATCCACACATGCATCAGTCTTACGAGCAAAACGATCCTCCAATATCTTTAGAAGAGTCTCTCAAGAGTTTCAATGAGTCAACACAGAAGTTTCACTTATTTATGAAAGAGACTTATAATATTCCGCTTCCAGAAGAGTCCGTAGAGCAGTCAACTAAGGTATCTCTAGAAGAGTCCCACAAGCAATTTACTGAGAGTACAAATAGGATTGTGGAAAAATTTGCTCAAGATAGTCTTAAATTCCAATATATTGTTCCCAATACCACCCTTGAAAATAAGGACAGTTATTTACATAATCAAGATGACGAGGATAAAATTGGTAACACTACTTATCTAGATGAGGTTCAACCATTTTCATATTATTATAATGATGATTATGATGAGGATAGTGTTGATGAAGAATTTGAAATCGGTAGGCATAGTGATCGGGAATTTGTTACTCCAATTGAGCTTAATGATGATAATATTTCTAGTTCAAATCCAAATAATTTTAATAATTATTCACCTATTCAAAAGGATGAGGATTTGACTAGAGATACCCCGTTTTAGACGATGTAGTATTTCATTTTGACTACGAAGCCAATGATGGTTTAGAGGAACGAGTATATTTTGAGTCTAGCGATTTAGAAATAATAGACTTAGAAAAGAAAGTGAACTCGTAGAGATGAGTGGGGATGTACCCGAGTTAGAAGAATCAATTGACCATTTCGGGAATCGATGACCTTGAAATTAGGAAAGTTGTGACTAGTCTTTCTAGAGACACCGAAAACTCTAAGTTTGGGGTTATTATCATTCTCCATATGCCTTAACTCTTAGAAAGGTCCCTAACTTCTGAATTGACATATGTGCCTCAACCATTTTAAAAATATTGTCTTCATACACTTTTTCTGAACCTAGTTGTATCCATAAAGAAGTTCGGTTGTTAGAAACCCATCCTCTCGGTTGATGTGGTTAACCCAAAGCTATGATACCACGATTCACTTTGTGTTTCCCACCAAAAACCTTCCTTCCAATTGTGGGAACATCTAAGTTTTAGATGTGTCAATTATTAAGTTTTGAGACTAAACCTAATTACTTTAGGAGATTAGGGTCGACACATTTGCTTAAGAATGACCACTCTTTGTGTTCAATCACACAGTCAAGTCCGATTGACTTAGAGGATCCCCGATTATTCAGGTTATTGTTATGTGCTTCTAAGTTCTTAATTGAGTATTTCCAGACTCTAGAACCTGATCTTTAGGATACTACCTTTGAGGAAATCCATCCGATGAAAACTTTTTATCTAGATCCTTTCATCGAGCCTGAACCCGAACCACAACTAGATGTAGTTGTCTTAAACAAAAAAATATATGAGGGTGTGTTGGATATCTTCCTGCTCTGTGGCAGTTTCCTCTTCTTGTGGTTAGCATTTTTTGATCCAGATGACCCGTAGTTATTCCATTTGTTGCTATATGATTCTTGAGGTGAATAATCCTTTCCAATGTAGGGCTGACTTTAAACTTAGCACTTCTTGGGAGGTAACCCATGCTCTTGCAACACGGTAATATTTTTCCTTAAACTCTTTGCTTCAAATGGTAACAATTTCTCCTTGTTCATGTTTTTAATTTCATCTTTAGAACATTGAGGACAATGTTAGATTTAAGTTTTGGGATATGGCAGAAACTTTTTAGTTGCACTTTTGAAACTTCTAGCGTCACATGGTATCCGGTTAGCTAAGTTTACATACTGTTTCTCACCGAAAAGATAGAAATTGGAATGCTAGGGATAACAACCTATTGAGACATTAGAGAAAAAAACATTGAGATCCTTGAAATTCAGGAGAGAACTTGTTCCTTTTAGAGGGTAACCGTGATGGACCTAACCATCCATAATGGAAAGGCATGTAGGTCAGGAAATGCCAGAAAGACAAAGCAACCTCACAATGTAGTCTTAGTTACTGGATTTCAACTCTCTCAGTAGAAACTTATCATCATCAACAAATGAAGCGACATCAAAATCTATGAAGAAAGTGGAAGACGTTTAAAGTTTAGAAGCAACAATAGAAAATCAAAATTCAAAATCAAGGGTTACAAGAAGTTATAAGAGCAAGAAAAATCAAATGATATAAGTTGTTGAAGTTCATGATACTAAGACATTACAAGTTGCGAAAATCCAAGTGTTAAATTCCTTCTGTGATGGCCATGTAAATTTTTGTCTTGTTATTAAATCAAAAAAAAATAATAATAATAAAAATGAAAAAAATATAAAGTTTAAATTTTAAATTTTAAATTTTGTTCAATAAGGCCATAGGGAAATAGAAATCTATAAGGAAGTTGCAAGTGAGGAATCGAAGAGAAGAGTTAATTGTCAAGGATCTATGAGGTTCAAGAGTTTATCATCAACGATTGAAGCCGAAGAAGACATTGTTTCTATCGAGCACTATGAGAGAGTCGAAGAAAGATACATTTGGTTGCTTTGTTAGTCCGCTTTCAACTCGGCACAAGATCTTTCTAGCAGTTTAACTCATCACACGTAATTAGTCCAAATTGTGCGAGATGTCCCTCTCATCTTTTTCTATCTCCTAATCTTAGTCCGGCTGAATCAGCACGCGTCTTACAATGTTTATCTAGGCTTGTGTGGCGGAAATCTCTTTATCTAGCGAAAGTGTTGCGGATGTGTCTCCCCTTTTCTTCAGTCAGCTTTAGAGCTGACACCATCAATTTCTCTGGCATTCTAGTCACTTGGAGATAGGTTGAGAATATGTATGTCCTCATAGCTATTTGGATACTGGTGACCAATTAGAAGTCAAGGTTTTGAGGGTACACCTCTGGTAAACCCTCGAGGAGACAACACTCCACTACTAGGGCCACCTAGCGGTTTAACGGCTTGTTGCACGTACTAAGTGTAGTCATTTTTATTTTCTAGAATAAATTTGCTCGAGGACTAGCCAATAATAAGTTTGGGGGTATTTGATAGACATTTTTGTGTCTAATTTGATCTCATACTATATATTGTTGCACTCGATTTTGTACTTATTATGGTGTTTTATATATTTGTAGGCATTTTTGGGAAATAAACATTTTTGGAAAATTCGGCTCGAAAGTTGATTTTGGCACCGGGGACACATGTTATTCGGACTCTCAATGTAGGATAAGGGCACCTCAATTACTATGGGGCACCCACAGGATATTCACACCCAGCACTGGATAAGGGGCAACCTCATCCCCTTCGTTTGAAAATGAAAATTGGCGGGAAAATGAGTTCTTTGACAGCGGAATTATGGAAGGATTCAGCGAGATTTTCTCTCGTGATTTTGGTTGGGAATATCCCGTTAAGCTAAAAACAGGAGTCATACTCGTGCTGGAATAGGAAAAAGGAGAAAAGTTCACGCATGTTTGAAAGAGCATGGTATACACACGTACATGAGGTATTCTCGGGATTTTCCGAGATATTTTTGGAGTTTTGCGTGTGTGTGGGGAGAGTTTGACTCTTCCGATCGTGTACTGAATGAGATTGAAGCATGTCGACAGATGACAGAAGCATGCAACAGCGTAAAAAGAAATAAAAAAGGAAATAATCCCGTGGAAGAATATTGTTTTTTTGTGAAGATTTTTAAAGCGATTAATGTCGAGATATGAGCTCCGTTGGGTATAAAAAGGGTGCGAAGAGTTCGGAGAAGTGGACGGAGAGTTTGGGGAGAGATTGAGAGAGTTGCGAGCTTGGTAAAGTCGAGAAAATCAAGTGGTAGGAAACCACCATTTCTTCTGCTGCTGAAGAACACGAAGAACATCAACGCATAGGGGACCGTCGTTTATCAACAGTGATAACGACAAATTCGAGGGTCGTAGTTTAGCGACAGGACTTAAAAATCGACATCCGAGGGTCGTAGAAGCGGGAAATAACAACACTTTACATGTATTGTTCTCTCGTAATAAACCGTTTGTAACAATTAAAAACACATTACAAATCGAGTTTTCATCTTTTCTCTCTTGTTCATCATTTGTAAACCATTTTGAGCATTAATAATGATTTTTGAGCGTGTTTACACCATGATAAGCTAGAACCCATCAACTGGGACGACGGAGGAAGTTGTTTTGCACCCATGTGGTAATTCTATTTAATTCCTTTATGACTATTTGTACTAATATAAGTGATTCATGATTTTTATTGATTATTTGTGAATTCGTTAGATGTCGCATGCTTAGTCTTAGGTACTTTAGATGCGTCATGCTTGTGAATTACATATAATTCTTTATAAAATCTACCTTGGAAAAGAATTAGAGTTGATATTTGTTACTTTATGAGCCTTAATTGTCCTAATTAATAGATGAACTTGCATGAATGTGAGAATTGGTGGAATCCCGAGTCCTAGTAACTCTCTTCGTCTTGTGACATAAATTGTATATTTTCTCTATTTTTATTATTTTTATTTATTAAATCCTAAAATCAATTTCAACAAGTCCGAGTGAACGACAAAAATTCGATCGGCATGGTGTTTTGGAGTTCAACTTGAGAAGGGTTTCCCCTTTGGGACACGCACAAAAGAAAGTAGCTGGGCCTGCGGTGTTGACATTCCACAACGCTAATCTCCACGGCCAAAGCCATCAACGTTGTCCGCCACGCCAAGCTAGGCGTGTCATCCGCCACACCAAGCTAGCCGCGTCATCCGCCACGCCAAGCTAGCCGCGCCCATCCGCCACTCTAAGCTAGCCGCGCCCATCTGCCATCCCAAGGTAACCGCGCCATCCACCATTCCAAGGTAGCCACGTCATCTACCTTTACCTGCCAACCAGCGCCCGTTCCATGTGCCAAGTTGCAATGTCACCTCTGCTGATGAATATCCAAAGTCGCAAACGATGCCAATACCCCATGGCCAAACCGAATTTATGCAAAACCACCAATACAGGGAACACGGATTCCTCATGCCTTCCGCTAAAGGTTAGTTGAATTTCCTCGGAGATCTCTTCGTGTCTTGTCCTTTCTATTTTACTCTTGTCTCAGAACCATCTCATGCTTACCCCGCAACAACACCGGGTTACGTGCTAAGCGGAGGGACTTAATGTTTATGGTGGTTTTTAGCTTAGGGTTGAGATCGTAAAACCTTACATCCGATGTGACGTCGCTCTTCGAAGGAAACCGTGCCGTGAGTGCTAACCTCTCCACCGACATATTTATTGAGCCGTTCAATATACTTACATGAAATTTATCCAGGACCGTTGAATGTAGCAACCATCCCATGTTACTCAAATTTCGGCGCCTCACCTATATTCACTTAATATAAGTTCCTTTGAATGCCTTATATGCTATGTTCTCTCGCCGAACCCTTAATGTTGATATGGCATGCGGATTTTTGTTCACTCGCGTGAGTATACGAATTTTCAAGTATCAAGGATAAGGTCTTTGCATATGGTATTCAATCGGAAAAAAACATGTTGCTCTCGCGATGAACTTAAAAGAACTCTATGTCAACACATAAAATTCAATCAATTGACCCGACTAACTTGCGGGAAGTTAGGGTTTGCGCCTCGCGCGAGATATCATACCTTGCTTGTCGAAATTAAACCTAGGAAAACTAGGTAATTAATCCTCCATAGATTAGCAGTGCAAAACCTTGCCTCGAGAATTAGAAATTAGGGAGCCGCAATGACAAAGGGAGGTGTGGCCATGCCTTAAGCCAACCGGGCGCCACTTGCCATTGGCCACGCCCCTTCCTAAACCAACCCTATTTTTCTCGACCAATCGTGTCGCCTCAAATTAGCCACGCGCATATAAGTTGTGGCTCAAGCACATACTTGCCGGCCCCACTTGCCATCGACCAATCGAGTCGCTCAAAAGCCGCCACACTCACCGAAGTGTAGTTGCGCCTTTTGTTTGGCCGCCCCTTTCTTGGCCAATCAAGTCGCTCTAAACTTGCCACCATACATTAAAGGCCAATCGCACCCGTCGCGCCACCATACTAATCGGCAAGCCAAACGCGTCTTACCACAAAAATATATTGACGGCATGCCAACAAGACACTGTCATCGCGAAGCATGCCACTTTAGCCTTGGCCACGCCGCCAAGCTATAATTCTTACCACGACACCAAATCCTAGCCTTGGACACGCCGCCAAGACATAATTCTTACCACGGCGCCAAATCCTAGCCTTGTCAACGCCGCCAAGCCTAAATTCTTACCACGGCGCCAAATCCTAGCCTTGACCACGCCGCCAAGCCCTAATTCTTACCACGATGCCAAATCCTAGCCTTGACCATGCCACCAAGCCCTAATTCTTACCACGGTGCCAAATCCTAGCCTTGGAAACGCCGCCAAGCCCTATTTCTTACCACGGTGCCAAATCCTAGCCTTCGCCACGCCGCCAAGCCCTAATTTTGGCTACTGAGCCAAACCGTAGCTTTGGCCATGCTATAACGCCACAAAGCGTGGCCATGCCACCACGCCACCGGCATGCCGCCATGCCACCACGCCACCGGCATGCCGCAATGCCACGACCACTCGCATGCCGCTATTCCACGCCACCGGCATGCCACTCGCCAGGCTACTAGCATGCCGCTATGCCACGCGGCTACTATCATGCCAGCTATACCATGGCGCTACTATGACAATGACGCCACTTCACTATACAACAAGATGCGGCCATAATCAATGTCCACACTTCCTCATGAGATGCAATCTCGGCCATCCAAGTTCGCCACCTGAACGACGGACTTACAAGAAGTCCCCGAGCAACCCGCTACGCCACGGCTATGCCGGGCGCCACTATGCGATGGCGCCACTTTTTACACAACAAAGATGTGGCCATAATCAACGGCTACCCTTCCTCATGAGATGCAATCTTAGCCATTCAAGTTCGCCACCGAACCGACGACTTGTGGCAAGTTTTAGGCGGCAGACCAAGGCAAGCCTAATAACATCACATGCTATTTTCCTATGGCAAAGTCTCTTGACTTTGTCTTGCCACACATAGCAACTTGCTACACGTTTTCCATGAAAACACTCGAGACATCAAACATGTCACAAATTGGGGATACTCATCGGGGTATTGGTTTGGCGGTTTACATCGTACGGCGTGCAATGCGCCGTATAAGAAACTGTCATGGAGTAGGACAATTAGTGGTGGTGAAAAGTAACGGTGTAAACAATTCATTTCCTTCATCATGGAAGCGTAATGACTGACGGTTACACGAATTCATTTCTCTCATCATGGAAGCATAACGTTTGACGGTTACACGTTACTCTATTCTTCCACTACTCAATTGTTTCCACTTCCTACAAGGCCAGGGTGCGTTTCAATATGACTTGTATAAATAGGCTTCACCTATTTTTCACCAAACGACACGTTTTTGGTCGGCAACAATACGGTATCTAGAAATCACCTGGTAGCTTTCCATTATGCTAACCGTTTACTTCGATACAAGTCATAAAACAAACCACAACTTTAGAATCAACGATTCCGGTCTCAACACTCTCTTCGCTTCCCTCCCTAAGACCAACCCTTCTCCTTCACTTTGTGACCGGAAGCAAGCTGGAATGGCCATTTCTTGGTTTAGGCCAGGATTTTATAGATTGATCTCTCGAATCAAAAGTATTCCCGTGCATTACATTGTTTAGGGTTTAGATTCGTTTTCTCACTCACACACCCGAAATTACCAAAATCGAGCGAAAACGGTTTTCACCCACAAACACTTACCATTCAATGTGAGAGCTTTATTTGGTCTAGACCTTTAAGTCGGGTAATGTATGCATTTTTTTCCGTTATGTATTAATTTGGGAAAAGAGTCTTAATATGGTAGGTACTCAACTTCCTAATTAAATTTGAACTTTCATAAAATCGATCAAAAAATACCAACATGGTAAGTTGACTTTTCCTTTTGGGTTCTTAATTTTTAAACAAATCAAGTGTTGCCAAATATCCCCACCAAAACTATCGTTTCACAAAAGCCACACAAGGCTTTTTTCGGCAGATTGGATGCGAGGATTTCACCACCATTCAACGTGAGATCTTTATTTGTCTAGGCTCGTGTTCAGTTTGGTCATCGAAGTGCTACGACAGGATTAATACCAATTATGTATTAATTTGGTAAAAAAAAAGTCCTAATAAGATAGGTACTCGACTACCAAACTGAATTTGAACTTCGATAAAAAATCCAAATATGTTAGGTCAAGTTTTCCTTTTAAGGTTGTAATTTTTACGCCAATCATATGTTGCCAAGTGTTCGGCAATATTCTGGTTTTACAAAAGCCACAAACACTTATTGGCCAATAGGAAGCGGAGATTTCCTTACCGTTTAACCTGAGAGTTTTATTTATCTAAGCCTTTATTTCATGGAGATTTCGTTGTATTACTCCATGGAGACGGTAAGATCATCCCCTGGATTGGATGAGTTGATTTTATCCGAAACCAAGCTCATTCCGTTATGATTTTAAATTAATATCTTTTAGAATTGTTTCTTTTACTTTTGTTGTCTTTAACTTGGTGGTACCCTGTGATTTCCTTAACATTAATCACTGGAAGAGGGCTATGATGGGACGGTGGAGGGAGCTGTTGTTGCTGGTGATGATGGTTTTAACGTAAATCAACAGCTCATAACCTTGTGTCCTGTGTGTCTCTATTATGCCATTGTTCGCAATTAGGTTAGGTTAGGGGTAGTTTTTTTGTCGCGCCGCGGCATAATCCCTGTCCCCTAAAAACATTAACGGTATCTCTCTATAAGAACAGATTTTGTTTAAACCCAAAAGGACAGCTTTTGTTTCTTCCATATGTGACAGTTCCACTTCCAATAGGATTTCCCAAATGATCTCCAGCCACTACACCTGTCACACCTTGGTTTGGAATAAATGTCACATCAACATTAATCTTGAAAAATGAAATCGAACGAGGAATCCAAAATTGAATAAATACAAATGATATTGTTAAGAGCAAAAACTGGAAGTTTTTTGAGTGTTGGCTGAGAGATAATACTTGTAAAGATCAAATCAGTGCTTCCTGGTCTCACAATGTGAATGGTTCAGCTGCTTTTAGGTTGTATAAGAAATTAGATACAACTAGATTTGATTTGTCTAACTGGAGTAAGGGTAACTTTGGTAATATACATGAAAGAATCAAATTGTTTCAGGAAGAACTAACATTTTTGCAGCACTTACCAACAAGTGAAGACACCAATGTTCAAATTAGAAAAGTGGAAGCAAATATCAATGAATGGCATGCAATGGAGGAGGAATTTTATAGGCAACAATCAAGAGATCTCATGTTTAAGGAGATAGATCAAAATACAAAATATTTTCACCAAGCAAACAAATAGAAGGAAAGCTAGAAACAGAATTGAGTCTTTGATGAAACCAAATGGCAATTGGTGCTCTGGAAGGGAGAATTTGGAGGAGCTGCTTACAACACACTTCGCCACTATTATGAGTACATCAAATCCGAGAGAATAATGAAGCTCTTTTCAATCTTCTACCAAACAAGTATTGCGGTGCGGAAAATGCGGCTCCGACTTGCATACCACAAGAAGAGGAAATCCTCTCGGCTTTAAGAAGTATGCGGCCTTGGAAAGCTCCTGGTCCTGGACGGCTTCCACCGGAGTTTCTTTCAATCACGTGGAATACAATCAAAGTTTCTTTGTCAAGTGGAAGATTGCTTGGAAAATAAATCGCACAAATCATGTTTGATACCAAAGGTGCGATTGCCTCAATCACCAGGAGATTACGGACCTATAGCCTTGTGCAACACTACATACAAACTCATTACAAAGATCATGGCTCTCAGGTTAAAACCTCTAATGGAAAAGCTGATATCTCCTATGCAGGCGACATAGTTCCAGGAAGGCAGATTGGGGATAATATTGCACTTGCACATGAACTTGTTCATTGCTTAAGAAAAGAAAACTAAAAAAGGCTTCATGGTCAAAACTAGATATGTCTAAAGCGTTTGATCGAGTAGAATGGTCCTTTGCGCAAAATTATGGAGAGTTTTGGATTTGTTGCTCACTTTGCAACTTGGTTCAAGAATGTATCAGCACCTCGGAAATTCAAATTCTTCTTAATGGATCTCCATGTAAAGCTTTCAAACCCATTCGAGGCATCAGGCAAGGCGATCTGCTGTCACCGTACCTTTTTTTACTCACCATGGAAATGTTCACAAGATCCCTAGCTAAAGCAGAAACTGACAAGAAGATACAAGGTATTAAAATAGCAAAGAATGCTCCACCCGATCTCTCATATACTTTTTGCAGATGATTGTATGCTATTTGTGAAGGCCGACATCCACAATGGATAATTTGCTTCAAATCATACGGGGAATTTGGGTTAGCTTCAGGGCAACAAATTAATCTTCAAAAATCAGCAGTTTTTTTCTCAAAGCATATTCATTCAAGACACTGCAGACTCTTATTACGAAGACTGAAGATGGAAAATCTGTCACTAGAAGAGAAGTATCTTGGAATTCCATTGTTTATCAACAGAAAACGAACATCATCTTTCGCTTCATTGGTAGAAGGAATGAAGACTAGATTATTGAGATGGAATGGAAAATTCTTAACTCAGGCAGGAAGATCGTTAATGGTAAAGCATGTTCTTAATGCGATGCCATCACACCAAATGGGGGTCTTTAAAACACCAAAGAAGACAATAAAAGAGATGGACACTGTACAACGGCAATTCTGGTGGAAGAAGCAAGATAGACAAGGTTTTTACTTTATATCTTGGGAAAGAGTCAATACAAGCAAAGGAAATGGTGGTTTGGGATTTCGCGACTTGGAATGTTTTAACAAAGCATTGTTTGCAAAATCTGTATGGAAAATTTGTCACAGCTCGCATTAACTTTGGGCTAAAGTGTTAAAAGAGAAGAATTTTCCAGACACATCAATCCTACACTCTAAAAGAAAGAAAAAACACAACCTGGACATGGAAAAGTATTCAAGGAGAATCATATTTTGTTCAAAAATTCAGTTTTTGGCTACTAGGGAATGGAAAAAAGATCCTCTTGGAAGGATAATTGGATAACAGGGGTGTAAACATCACCTACAACAATTGCATCTTTCGATCTGGCGGAAAATACAAAGATGAGTGATCTTATTGATACGACAACTCCTCGGAAAGTTACGATTCTTCATCAACTCTTTCGCCGCGATGTTGCCAAAATCCTGCGTATGAGGATTCCTATTAATACTCAAGATAAACTTATATGGACACTTACTCGCAATGGACAGTTCACAGTCAAGTCTGCATACAAAAAGCCGGTGGAGTTAAAAACAAATGTAGTCACTAATGCGATGCGAGATGGCTCGCTCTCGAAGCAAGCTGTGGAGACTAAATACACCTTTGCCAAAGATTAAAAACTTTCTTTGGAAATGTTTGCAAGATATTATTCCTTCAAGTGAAAGAATGGGAAGAGTATCACATCACGGTGGAGAGGTTTGCGGTATATGTCAACATGGTATAGCAACAACAAAACATATTCTGCTCGGAGTGTTCTTTCGCTCAAGCTGTTTGGACGTCAATTCCAAGAGCAAGGAGAAGTATGATAGATGCAGACCATTCTGTGACTGAGTGGATTAGAAGCTGGTTCACCAATGATTTTGCAAAACTGGATAGTGATTGGATAGTCAAAATGGCTAATGCTTGTTGGGAAACCTGGAAGGAAAGATGCGAGTGGTTTTTGACGGGAGAAGACGAATCCAATGGAAGTCATAAACTCAATACAACATACTAATAATATGACAGGTAAAGGGGATGATTGACAACAATGTCTAAACAACAACAATAGTTTAAACACTACTTCACTGCTACCTGGTCACCTCCTAGTGCACCATTTCAATCAATTTCTTTGTGATGCCTCGTTTAAAAATTGAACCGAAACTCCACCTGTGCTTTGGACTAATCCTCCGTAATTTTGCGGGTGAATTTGATCGAGGAGCTGCATCTATGAGTGTGGACAATTAGACGCGGAGACAGGCGAGAGATAGAGTTTGTTGCATGCCATAACATGGGCGAGAAGAACTTAACTTGGAGCACGTACGATTTGAGATCGATGCGCGAGAATGTAGTAGCAGCAACAAATGGTGACTATCAAAGAGTTAGATGGGAATCTCAAGCCCTTATTTTAGATATTATTGAAATTTTAAGCAAGCATCCGACATGGACTTGCAGTTTTATTAGAAGGCAATTGAATAAACCAGCTGATAAGCTGGCTAAACACTCTCGTTCATTTAAGATTAGTAGGTCTTGGATAAATTTTCCTCCAAACTTCATTGCAGAAGCTATATATGTAACCAATTCAAGTCCTTAATAAATTCATTTCTTTGCATCAAAAAATAAAAAAAAAAATAAAAAAAAAAATAATACAAACAATTAAAAAATTTGTTATTTGGGTAATGGTCAGGACAGTCAACAAAACTTTAATTAAAATAATTTGGTGACCAAAACACAACTGCGAGTCACTTTTTTCGAGGCTCAAAATCAAAATATCCCATAAACTAATTAATCACATGTTTGCGCCTATGGCGTTCTATTAGCTAGGCGCCCTTGCACGACTCGTTTGCCTAAGGTCCTAGCTCGCCTTTCATAACATGGTAAACCAAAGCTATATATATATGTTAGAACATGGGTTTCTCTGACAATTTTGTGTTTGTGTAGGTGACTTGTAAAAATCATGGCAAGATTCATAAAACAACAGACATAACAAGCGTTTTGACTAGGTATAGTTAATTGTTGCATCAAATATCAGTGAACCTATGTTGACGCTAAGAAAGATGCCTTAACCGCATCCGACACACGAACAAAAATGACACGGTTATGACACGATAAACACGGCATCAAGTGACGATAAAGACCCCGAAATTAGACACTTTGCGGATACTAATCTGATATTTTCGGACACACCATAATTGATTCACTTTGGCTTTGAAAACTAAAATAAACTAAAATGTATTTATTCATGACAGATTTCACCATTATTTCATTCTTATTAATTTTATTTAATTAACAATCAAGTATTTTGCAAAAAGAACAATTAAATTGTTGTAAAATCTCATTAAACGTAATACATATAGCGTGTCCTCGTAACCCATCCACTTTTCTGAGGGAACAAAAGTTATGAATTGTGAAGTATAAAACATCCGAAAACTGAATTCGAAAATGCCACTGAGACTGAGTGGCACAAATCGTTCCACCTTTTAGCTGATTTTAGTGATACCCAATGCCTTAAACTCCCAATATTATCCTAGTTAGCATTCTCCTAGATTTTTCAAGGAAACAAGTGTGTTCATGTGAGGAATTATTCCAAGGCATGAACCATAAGTACGGACGTAGGCATCCAAAGATTTGCATAGAATGGCAGTATTAGGGTCATAAGAATGGATAGACTGCATGAATTGAATGCATAATTGCACCATAGAAGAAGAGCTTTGTTGCTCTCGAGTGGATGCATTGAGCGATACGGGTAACACTCTGTGTATTCACATGCTATACTAAACTCCTTCTTCCAACTCCATGTCTCGTCGTAATACTCTTGTCCAATATCTGTGGGAAGTAGTAGTCTTGTATTATTGCCTGTTTTCTTGAATGCCCATATATCTAAGCGGCCTTGATCACTCACGGTATGATGCCAAGCAAGACACAGTTCCCTCCCAACACCACCAGTTCAGATAGTATTCTATCAGTATCAGAATCAAAGGTGGTGATGGCACAGATTTAAACTCCTCATCTGCCAAATCAAAAGCCACAATCTTACATTCCCGTGGTTTATTCTTGACGTAGTCCAACCAGTGAATAGCTCCATTAACAAATACACCAGAACTCTCAAATTCGTAAGGGATTTTATCTCTTGATGACCCTCCACCCAACACGACTGCCAAGTGTATACACGTGGACTGTCTTCCAGTTGCTGCGACAAGCAAAATCGATTCTAACAACCTTATACTCATTGGTGGAACGAAGGTAACCAAATCCAGTACCTTCTGGTTTCTTCCATTTCTGATCTAGTGATTTATCTTTTTGTAGAAAACGTATTCACCTGTTAAAGGATTGCAAATAATATAGGGAGGATGGTCTACAGATGAGTACTGTGATAGAAAACAAACTAAACCATTGCATGAACCAACAATGTGATTCTTGAACACAAGTGCTTGTAAGCTTAACCTTTTTTTTTCTGTTTTGGAAAACGTCTGTAAGTGTCTCACCGGATTCGTACTTCTAGATTGAATTCGTGGGGATGATAACTAACACCTTCTCCATAGCAGAGCTGTACTTCTCCAAGATAGCCGTGTCTGAACTTGAAAAGCAGACCGACTTTACTTTTTCCGATGACCGTTCTCCAAGTTCTGCATACCCGTTTGCATTGTAGAACTGGTACAGAGGTCAAGCGAGAGAATATGTTCTCTAAAATATCAATAGGAAGATTCTCCATCAAGATGATTTGTTTGATTTTATATTCTATCAAAGCTTTAGGGTTTGAGGAAATTCATTCAATTGTTTCCTGTTGTGATGGGAATACAAACTTGGGGCTATCAACAAGGTTTGAACAATTTTATATTTATAGGCAAAGCACCACCCACTTACCATATGTCCGATTCTTTCCAAAAACGAAAAAAAAAAAAAAAAAAAAAGGAAAAATCACGACTTTCGCCGCCTATCTTGGTATCCCGGCCACATCCACGTGAAAAATTTCACTTCAACTTCCCGGTTAAAAAGTTTCGCTAGGAATAATAATAAGATCATTGAGATGTTGTATTTGATGAACCAGTAATAGTTAGAAGATGGTTAAGTACTGCAACCAAGGTATAGTATTTGACTGATGGAAAAGCTTGTGATGATTTATTTTCTTTTCTTGTGTATATTTTGGTTACGCAATTTAATTTTCATCTACTAAGGATACTGGATTTGTACCCATGCGGCTATTCAGCACAACTACAGGGAAGGAAATCAAGCCGCCAATCATGCGAAGAGATGGAAGTCAAACAAAGAATTTATCAACTAAAATATGGGACCAGTAATCCCATTTTTATTAGTCAAATTTTACTTCTTGATTCCGTGGGCACCAAGTACCCACGACAAATTGTAACCTAACTCCTTTTATATAATAGCATGCTTCAAAAAAAAAAAAAAAAAAAAAAATTCACGCATTTTATCATTTAATGTATATATGTAAAATCATCCTTCTAATCGTGATTCTACTAGTTATTATGTTCACCTTGTTGTCAGTTCTATTAGGCATTTTATCATTTAATGTCATCTTGTAAATTCGAATAGAGAAATTCAATCGAAATACAGATTTCACATATGGAAAATGGGTCATTTGTCCAAAAATTTAAAACATGGTTCAAATGGACGAGTAAAAATTATTATGGGTGAAATGGACACAAAAAAATAGCAGGATGAAACTAGATTCATCCTGGCTTAAACTTAAAAAATAGCGAGGATGAAACTGGATGCATCCTGATGTAAATTAAAAATAAGAAAAGTATTTGAAAATGGGTAGGATGAAACCAACATCCCGACTATTTTTACATTTTTGTCCATTTAAACAGTATCAAAATCTAAATGTCCTTTTCACCCAGGAATTATTGATTTTGGTTTTTTTAACCAATTTTGTGAAAAATCTAACACTTCCAATGGAAATTTGTGGCTCCACATATTTAACTCTACTAACACCTTGTTTGTTTTCTCCTAGCTCACTTGATTTGTCTGGGTCTAATTGAAATTACCTAACTCATCTGGATCTGACTCAATATGTTTGTTTTTTGAGTTAGATCTGACTCACCTGATTCAAAAATACGAGTGAGTAGTTTGTTCCTATGAGTCGGTGGTATTTTAATATCTGTGTAAAGACCCTCAAGCTCGTCAACGCTATTAGACTAGTCAAGAGACGATCTAGCCGCTAAGGACTCGATTAGTTTAACACGAACGTTAATTATTAGAAATTAATCTAACAACGAATTAGATACGAATCTAGTGTCGTTAGATGGATCTCGAAAAGTTACGTGGAATGGACTACTCGAACGTGTCATTCAGATACCGGATGAAGAAAATATCATTGGTTTAGTTCGAAGGGTAAAATAGGCTTTTGCAGTTTTGTTAATCTGGCTGCCCTTATCTTTTGGTCGGGTGCCTTATCTCTAGCCAAATCGAGAAGATAAACTCAGTATCTTTTCTCTTCTTCTTTCCTCTTTTTTTCTGTTCTTTCTCTTCTTCTCTCTGTTGATCTCGATTTCGAGGTTTTGAGCGTGAATTTGTGTGAGCAATCTATCTTAAGCTTAGTAGCATGTTGAACTGAGGGAAAAGGTGATATTGCTGTTGTCGCTTTGATTTTGGAAGAAACAGAAAGTTGGGGTTTGAGATATGAATGAGCTAGGGTTTCGTTTGTGATTCAAAGAAGAATTAGAAGATGAAGATGATGGTTTACGGGATTGAATTAAGTTGGGTTTATCATGAACTAGAATATAAGGTAGAAGAGTGGTTTGAATTTGATATTAGGGTTCTGAGTTTGATTCGGAGATGAGTTTGAAGATGAAATCAGGCAGTCGGTGATGGGTTTTGATTATTGAGCTCAAAGAAGAAGAATTGATAGTTGATTCTCAAGTTTCAGTAAAGAATTGAATAAAACTAGGGTTTAATCAGAAGATTAGTTTTAACTGTGATTTGGTAATGAACAAAAAGAATTAAGGGCTGGGTTTGATTAATTGAGGAAAGGGATGGAGTTAATTAAATATTGTGGAACTGTTATGAGGAAGAATTGAGGAATTAGGGATTTCAATTAAGGTAATATTCTCTTAGTTATTCAGTTCATTGCTGCATCTATGAAGTTACTATTTAATTGAGATTTGAAGTGATAAAACTGAAGCTATAGTTGTAACTTAGTTATATCTAGTATTTCAGAGAATTGGTGTTTATGGAATCGGTGGTGGTGATATTTTTAAACTAATAGGAAGATTGTTGAAGTTGCGGGGAATGGTTGAAGTCTTTTAGATGAATGATCTAGGTGGTGGTAATTTTGTAGTTGTTGATGATGCTTAAGGGATTGTGGTATTGAATTGCAAGTGAGGATAATGGAACCCATGAGATGTTGCAAAGCGCGATTCGATTCATTTAAGTGTTTGTGGTGGAGTTGAAAATGGTGGTTAACTATGTTGAAGAATTATGTTAAGATATAAAAGTGAAGTCTACTAGGACCGAGTGTAGTCTCGATTGAAGGTGCAAGTGATGAGAGTTATAATTATTGTTGGTGGAGATGGAGATTGAATTTAGATGAGTAATTGATTGTAATTGAGGTTGTAATATTAGGAATGGTGTTGAAGTGAGCCGCTTTGGGTATAGTTGTTGGGTATCTCCGATGAGTTTGAGAAGATGGATTGGTTGTATCAACTAATAATTGAATGTGCAGATGAAGAGTATGGAAAAGATGTTTGATGTGTAAATAGAACTGAAGTTGTTGAGTTTTGATGTCTGTGTGGTAGTTAAAAGTTAGGTAAGTGTAAGGTTTTGAGAGAGGATGAATTGGTGCTAGTTCTTCATTATTATTTGTTGTAATTCTTGGAATCAGTCTGAGTTGTGTAGTAAGTGATCATGATTGTAGGGAATAGCTAATAACTCCAGTGGGGGCTTGCTACTGTAATTGCAGGTAAACTTAGTTTGCATTTGTAATTGAAATTCAAAGTTTGTTTAAGAATGGATCCATAATTTTAGTCCGGTAGATTTGAAATGTTAATGAAGTAGAGTTGGAAATGAAGCTATGACGGGAGGTTTGGTTGCTCACTTTGAGCTTAGTTTAGTGTGTTGAGTCTTGTGATGCACCATTATGGTGCAGTTCAAATTGTCTCCGTGCAAGGGCCTTGGTTTGTATAACCAGAATCGGCCTTGTGGATGAGTCGACTCACCGATTTACCCCGACTTGACCGAGTTAACCCTTTGACTTGACTTGGACCAGCTTGACCTGGCCTTAACCTGTTAACCTTTGACTTGACATTTGATCTGACTTAACCTTGACTCACAGTGATAGTTAATTGACTCCCTCGACTGAGGTGTTGGTCGTTAGTTGACTCCGAGATGGACTAGGCCTTTAATTAGTGGGCTTGTTTAGTGAATCTTGGGCTTAGGACTAGTTATCCTAAATTGATGTTTGGACCCTTATGATCCGAATTAGCGTTTGATTCTTCTACAAAGTTGTAGATATTCGTAAGACCTATCTAGTGGACTATAAAATCAACCTAATCGGATTAGTAAACCCTTGGATTAGTTAAAGTAGAAAATTAAAAGGTGTAGAACTATTAGATAGAATTGTATGATTCACGTGTGAGCTATTTTGGCTAGATTCTTAGAGTTCTTGTGTGATTAACAATTAGTCCTTATTAGCAACGATCGACTCAAATGATGAACCAGTGGATCGTGGATCTCGAGGTAGGCGTGGCCTGTCATCAAAAGAGGTGGGATTACATTTAACTCTTTGTAACCATTGTTGCTTCTTTTACAAAAGTTTATGCTTAACAAATTCATGCATTGTCTCAAGTTTTTTACGCATTCCATGCTTTGTTTAAATTGCATTACGATAATCGTGTTGATTCTGTTAATATTTCCATGGTTTGGAAAGGACTTGTAATGTTTGTTTGTCATATGAATTGTTATGGGAATAAGAATTTTCACTTGTGGTATATAGGATACGCTCCTTCACATTTATACCTACTTACTTTCTACTTTTATACTATGGCTAGGCGATACACCACAAGATTATTATCTAGGTGTGGAACTGGTTGACACCATATTATATATTGTTTGAAGAAGGAGTTTGTCCATATCCATGTTTGTTTATTTCAGTGACTTGGTCACTTTTTAATGTTTGGGAAAAACATTATTGTTTTCCAAATCTTGCCATGATTACTTGAAAGTTAAATGTTATTCCTACTGGGCACCCCTTTTAGGGATGATGTGCTCACCCATTCCCACTTTCAGTTTCAGAGACAGATCAGAGTTGCGCAGCCAAAGCTTCAAGGGTTGAGTTCGTTAATTGGTTAACTTCTGATATGTTTATTATGTTGTATATTCTATTTGTAACCTAAATGACCATTTTTTATGTATCATTTGAGAGGAGAGTTTATAAATAAAAGTCAATATAGCGATATAAAATATCAAAAATTGGCTAGAATAAAGACTATTTGGTGAATTACAAATGAAGTGTGATGTGTCTTATTATGGACCGTGGTAATTTATGCATGATATGGAGTGCATTTTAAACATTTTGTGATATTCCACGTACAGGCCTAGCTACAGTCCTGCATGTTGTGCAGTGCCACTGTACCGACCTAGATACAGTCTTGTGTTGTGTTCAAGCTAAATCACGTGTGGGGTGGGATATGCTTGAAACAGTGGCTTGTGTTGGCGCGACCCAATTTTCACCTCGATCTATAGAAGTGTAAAAGTGTCGGCCCAGCACAATCCATACCACGAAGTCACGTGCTTAACGTGTTGTGTGCCATGTTGTGTTTTGCCGGAAATTAAGGCGTGCCTTGCTTGTGCCTTGTTAGATGACGTGTTGTGTTGTGTTGTGCCAAAAAAAATAAACGTGTTGTATTGTGTTGTGCTGGGTCGGGCACATTTATTTGAGTTTCTCAAAGTAAATATGTTTCACATACTTAGATATTCTATGAGTTTGTTATAAAAATAAGACAATATAAAGATAATCAAATGTCAAGAATTGGGACGATTAAACACTCTCGTGTGAGATATACACAAAATGTAATGTATTTTGTAGCGTTTGGTGCATGTTATGACGTGCTTTCTTAACGTAGTGCCATCATGCCCGATTATGTTAGCCCAAAGACAGCCCACGAAACTAATGTGCGACGGGCGGGCTAAGTCACGTGATGTGTGGGCCGTGCTAAAATTGTAACGTGCTGTATTGGGCTATGCTTTACTCCTCTATTTGGATATAATAGCAAACCTGATGGCATAAAGATGCATGCAAGTGTTTTGTGTAATTAGAGCATATGGCAAACCATCCGAACTTTTCTGGTTATTCTCGTTGCCATGGTTTGTATATACCTACGTGACATTCAGTCTTGCATTACCAAGTTATCTTGAACATATGCTTGTTCAGGAACAATTAGTTCATAAGTAATTATAATCTTCGTTCAAAACTTTAAATTTCATTCTCGATCATCAACAGAAAAACCGAAAGGACTAATAAATTGACAAAATTTTACCTAAAAAAAAATGTTAAAGAAATCATTAACCCAAAAGAATGATAATTGGCTAAAATAATAACGCTTCTTCCAATATCTTTATCTTCCACACTTCACAGTCTTTGCCTTTTCTCAAGGCTAATCCCACTCCTACAAAGTGGACAGTCTTGTTTTTTCTGCATCCACTTTGATATGCAAAGGAAATGAAACCGATGAGAACAATTAGAAATCTAGTAGTGCCTTTCTCATCTTTTTCATCCTTCATAAAGTCGAAGCAAATCGGACACTTGTTTTCATCTCCTTCGGATTTTCTTTTCAACGTTGAATTCTCAGAAGAATTTTTCGCAGGTATTGTTTGACCACTTGAAGGTACATTCTTTATTTCTCTGCTGACTCGTCCAGAATAAGATCCTATTCCTGGTGTTGTAAGGAACACTGAACGTACAAGACCTTGAGTTCTGAGCGTTGCAAAAAGACTAGAAATAATAGCATCTCTTACAGACCGCGGCAAGAATTGTGATCCTCTTATCTCCAGCCTCAATAAGCTAACGCAAAGATTCGCGATTTGTGCGAAAAATCTTCTGTACAATCCTATCTTGCCTTCAGGCCTACATAACGATGAAAGTGTAGCCATCAGTAGGCTTTTTACCCATTCGATTCTCATCATCCTATCTCCTCCTCCTTGAAACCTTGCGATTATTTCTTTGCTTACAAAAACAATTTGAGCTATCAAGCCTGAATGGGCAGCATGGTTCAACACTAGAGAATGGCCATAACTTTGTAACCGACTAACAATTAATATAATGCATTGAAGAATATGATTTGTATATACATCACTTCTTACCGAAAACCAAATTGAAACTATGGAGACCTGTCTTCCTGACAACCACCACTTCTCCTCTTTGAACTTCCATAGCAATTGAAATTTTGTAAAAAAGAAGAAGAACTTTTTCTCTAAACCTCTTGATATTGCATGGAATGTGTTCTATCGATTAATATATATATATATATATGCTTCGTATTCTTAGTAAAGGTCAGACGGTAAACATAGTTGGAGTGTTTTACAGAATCAGGGAATGTTTGGGTATCGCGATTCTAGTAAAATTATGAACTGACTTAAACAGCTTCAATTTCCTCTGTTTCTCCTCTTGTGCACTCCATAGAAATTCTGTAACCCATTGGTTAACCTTTTCCGGTAGATTCTGGAGATTTATTATATTTCCGGTATATTATAAAGACTTGAGAGTAATTTGGAGTGATTACAACTGGATCGCCAGTATGCTTGTCAATGGTCAATGCAGAAGGAGTGATGTCAGTTCTGTGGTATTATCGGTATGATTCATAGTTCAATCTCTCATGCATGTCCTCCAACGTCAATACTAGAAGTGACAGTTTGCTTTGTTCACCAACATGATCGATGGCCAAAGTTCTAGCAAATAAGCGTCCTTGTGGAATTATATTTAAGTTTTGAGTTATGATTAGTTGATCACAATAGAATCTAACATCATGCATATATGTGGTGCTCGAATGCAACTGGGATTAATGCATTAATCCCAAGTCATACTAGTTTCAACTTATTTCAGGATGGACTCTTTGAGGTCCAAAGTTTCTAGTCGCAACTGGAAAAAGTTCGAAGCCGCATGCGTTGCTTTAAGCAATACGAAGAATTATTCGCATTAACGTAATACCAATTTGAATAGACAGGTATGTGCACAAATTGGCACTGCTTGTAGTCGTGTCGAGATCTATGATCTCTCTAAGCAAAATTCAAATTATCATAAAACTATTGAAAATATTGAACATCAGAAGCAGTTGACAGAAAGTTTGAAGAAGCAAAACATTCGATGAAAAATAAAAGATGTAACATAATTGAAACAGACTAACTAGCTAGATAATTAAGGTAATGCGACGAGATGTAGACTAATTAAGGCACTTGATCAAAGAAAAACTTGGTAGCTACTCGTTACACCTTTTATAGCTCTTGCTCATTAATAACATTAGATGCATTGCAGTAGATGCATGCGGCTTTGTAGGGTCATAACAGTATTCCGGTCATTACAGTAGATGCATTGCGAATGCATTGTAGGATAATTCTCCTTCTTCATTTAGAGAAAAATCCTTTGTAAAAAGGATAATTTGTACTAAACAGCATTACCAAAGCCGATTCTAGTTACCAGTGATCTTGTTTGATTGAATCTTGATCATTGTTACAACGAAATTGATTTCCTTCGAAGATATACTTAAATATATCATTGGACTCCAATTGAAACGCCCGAAGGATATTGAAATTCGTATTGATGGTGGATACTACATCACACATGAAACAACCATGAGACGTTAACAGTACAATTGAAAATAAAACAAATCCTAAAACCTAATATCACAAATAATGTGATTATTTTGTTAAAAGCATTAAAAATTGATTACACATATACAAATTTACTCGGAAAATCTAATATCTCAGATAAATCCAAGTAAATATAGGTTTAGAGATCAAGAAACTGAAAGAAAGGAAGATTTGGATAATTATTTGGAAAATACAGAAGAGAGAGAGGTTCGTGTGCGTCCCTCGATTAATACTACTAAGTTATCTCTTTATGCGTAGTGAGTGTAAGCACCCGGATTCAAATCTTATTTGTGTACATTTTCTTCTTTCTTCTTAATTTTATTTGTGTACTTTTTATTTACCACATGTAAATTTTTTGTGCATGAATAAAATCTTCTCTTCCAATCAAAAAAAAAAGGGTTGCCCCACAAGAACAGACTATGGTTGTGTCCAAATAGACCTTACTGTGTACGGTTAATGCCGAGAGTATTGTGAGGGAGGGCATTAGAGTGTATGTATAAGTCATCTTGGTGTCAGGCTTTTCCTATAAAAGGAGGTAAGGCATTCAGAGAGATAAGTTTTTCAGAGAATTGCATTGTGTATTAAGATTGTTCCCTCTATAACCCTTCATTGATTTTGGGGTGTTCACAGTGATGAACGACTGCGTACACGACGATTCGCATTCATAACTCCACATTATCACTATCAGCTCTTCTTCGCAATAAGTTAGTAATAATTTATTAGCAACAGAAGGATATTTTATTAGTAATAATTTGGGGGACAACGTTTCTTGCAATGTTTATATACAGCGTAAAAAAAATATTAAAAACTGGCGAGAGGCATCACAAAAGGACATCAGTTATCCCAACTTGGTTGGTTGGCACCACTAATACATAATACCCTTAGCGACCGTATGCCCTCATACTGCAACCAAATTTCTAGACTCTTGCACATCTTCATGTTCGTTGTGTTTTTCATTGCTTTTGCCTTTTCCCATGGAAAATAACACTCCTACAAAGTGGACAACTTTTTTTCATGAGCATCCACTCTAATACGCAACAGATGTGAAACCGATGGGAACAATTAGTCCAACTAAGGATACCGTCATCCTTGATAACATCTAGACAAATAGGGCACTTATCGTTTTCATCTCCTTCTGATTTTCTTTTCCGCGTCACACCGTCGGAACGATTTGTTTGATCTCTCGAAGCCGCATTCATTATTTCTCTGCACGGATGTATAAACCTAGATGGTATTCCTTGTGTCGCAAAGTACTCGAACCCTGAAGACCTTGAATTCTCAGTTTTGCACAAAGAAGAGATATAAAACCGTCTATAATTAAAGGCAACACCAAGTCCTCGGATCCTCTTCCCTGCATCCTCCATAAACGATCACAAAGAATCGCAAATAGTTCGAAATATCTTTTAAACAAATCTGTCTTGCCTTCGGGCATAGACAAAGAAGAATGTGCAGCCATCCATAACTTTTTCATTGCTTCGATTCTCAGCAACCTTTCTCCTTCTCCTTGAAAGCTTGAAATTACTTCTTTGCCAGCACAAACAACTTGTGTTATTAATCTTTCATGGGCAGCATGGCTCAACACGAGAAAACGGCCAAAGTATTCTAATTCATTACTACATGATTCAATGCATTGAAGAATACGATTTGTATATACATCACTTCTTATAGACTGCAATAAGATACCATCGATACCACCACTCTTTATCACCACCACTTCTCCTCTCAGAACCTCCATAGCGATTAAAAATAACCTTTTTTTCCGAAGACTCTTTTAAAAACTAAAACTATTTCTTGCTTGTAGTAAAATTGAAGTCTGTCAATCGGTATATATAGGCCTCGTATATATATATACGCATTATCAGATTAGGAATCAAGCTACACGGTATAATTGGAGGTTTTTGAGAATCAGGGAATGTGTTAGAATAGCAATTCCGGTATAATCAGAAACTAATTTGAAGTTTCTATATCCTATGTTTTCCCTGTTTTCTTAAAACAAGCGATATTCCTTTGCCTCGGATGGAAAAAAGCGCCAGGCAGAAGTAATTCTCATGGTCGACTTAACAGCTAGGTCATGTGCCCATACCTGCAGCCTTAACCCTGTGCCAAATACCGTATATTTCGAACCAAACTGTTTGTACCATCTATATAATATAGACGAGCCCTCTGATGAAACCAGTTTAGCCCGTGAAAGAAGATTCCGAGAAGTTTCCAAAAGTTTGTTGCCCAAGTTTTTTTTTTTTTTTTTTTTTTATCAGAATTTTGTTGCCCAAGTTGCTTGCACATAATTTTATATCAAAATTAGGATTACGTAATCTATAGAAATACGAAACCATAAGGAGAAAACTAATGTATTGTACAATCTATGTGGATGCAGGCATAACTAGCCGAACCATGTAAATTTTTTGTTCTCTCTTTATTTTCAATTCTCTTTCTAACCTTAAATTTACGTCATCACAGTTAATCAATCGCGTTTAGTGCCTAAAAATAATTTTAGGTACAAATATTAGCTCCCAAAGGTTTATAAAACGATCGTGTTTTTCTTTTGACAAAAGTGTGAAAGGAATCATTCACGGATTCCAGCAATAATAAGAAAAAAGAAAAGTCATGTAGAGTACATACCTCCCACATGATGATGCCGAATGCATAAATGTCGGCCTGCCACCAAATGAAATAAATTTATCCTATTAAGAAAATATATGAGCAATAAATAAATACCTTCTTCGATTAAAAATTAAAAAAAAATAGTAAAAAGTTTCAGGAATTCCTTACCTTCTTCTTAGAGCCGACATTACCATTGTTATTTCTCAAGAATTCCGGTGCCGTCCATCGCACTGACCCGTTATCTCCCGGCATTCTTTCCGAATCGAAAAGCGTAATATCCCCAAGCTATTAAATTAAAATGCAAATAAAATTTTCAACTCCCAAAGGATACATATCATAGTCATTGACGTTGGCATTGAAATTAAGGACAAAGATACTTAATTACCTTGCATTTTTTTGTCTATAGGATCTCCCAAGTCTAATAATAGATTAGTATACACAAAATCGATGCCCGCTCTATTTCTGGCATGCATGTCTAGTACTGCTTTTGCTGCATCTAAAGCTATTTTTATCTTTTTTCTTCTGGAAAGGTATCTGATTATATGCTCAGAAATAAGAATCCTATAAGATTAATATATTCAACAGTTTTATACAAAAGATAAAAAGAGAATTATCTTACTCCGCCGCCCGTTGTAGATGTCTGAGCGAGAACAATGTGGTATGCATGGGCGTATCTATGTAGAGGCACACTTAGGCACGTGCCCGTAAAAAATTTCGGAAAATGGGTCATATGACCATAGGTCCCTAAAGCCCGGTAGCATTGGACTTCTAAACTATGTGTCCGGGGTGAAAAGACATACAACTAAAGAGACCGTTGTACCCCTACAATTTATGTCTTATCTTCTCCCACATCTTATCACGAACCTCTCCTCTTCGTTATCTTCTTCATTTCTTCCATCAAAACCAGAAACGGCCTCCAAGATCTCTACCACCATCATCGAAAAAAAAGAGCGTCATCATCACCACAAAAGACTCCATCACCACCACCACAAACTTTCTCAAATTCACTGCTGCCGCCGCCATCACCGATACAGTACCAAACTCTCTCAGATTCACTCCTCCAAAATTATCTGTATCACCACCGAATAAACTCAATCATCATATTTGCTTACCACCAACAAGAAATAATAGATCTATTCTCTTGATATCATCATTCATATTAGCCAAAAAAAAATAAAATAGAATTGAGTTTCAATTCACGTCACCATTAGTTAGCGCCACTAACTCCATAAAAATTCCTAACCTCGCCACCATTAACACCGCTGTTACTAAGGTTAACACAAATTCGGACCCAACCACTCACCAATTCTATCATAGTCACCGCCACTAATTTTCATTCATAATTCTATTCTAGATTTGATCTAAAGAAAATTGTCCTAATTTGTAAGAATTTGGTATTCATCTCTGTTACACTAGATGCACCTAGGTGAATCTGGTATTGATTTATGTTTGTACAATGAATGCACCTAGGTGCATCTTGTGATATTAGTGGATGAATCTGTTTCTATATGGATTATCACCTACATTTGAGTTAGTTTTGTGATTTGTCCATGTTTACACTGGATGCACATGGGTGCATCATATATTATTTGTGGATAAATTGGTTTTCATCTTAGTAATCACCTGGCTAAATTTGAGTTAATCTTTGATCCGTCCATGTATACACAGGATGCACTTGGGTGCATCTTGTGTTATTTGTGGCAGAATTTGGATCCATCCAAGTTTACACTAGATGCACCTGGGTGCTTCTGGTGTTATTGTTATATGTATCCAGGTGCATCATGTGTTATTGCTTATCGTACTTGGGTACATTTTGTGTTGATGCTTGATAAATTTGATTTGATTCTTCTTATAAAATCAAACTGATTAATTTTTAATTCTTCATGTATCCAGATGTATTGCTTATTGGACCGCAACAACATCGAGCCAACCGGCCATATCCATCACCGTCATCGACAATAGCAACACCATCTCCACCACCACCCATCTACATAATATACTTCTTTACTATCTTTCTCCACTCCTAAAAGCACCACCTCCACTATTGAGAGGTGCATCTTTATCCTCTATCCTCTTCTTCTTCACCATCTTCATTACCACAAAACACCATCACACCCACCATCTAAAGAAACAACTTCCTCTATTATCACCCAAAACAATTTATGAAACATCAAACCAACCCAACCGAAAATTCGGAGAGAAATCAGTTAATTCACTGCTACCTTTGGTTTGGAATCCCGAGCAACTTCGAGACCCAACTTTGCGGCCATGATAATCCCCAATTCCAAAGTGTTGTTGTCGTGCTCGTAGAGAGATGTGAATTCAGTTCGGAGAGGTAAAATAAATTGATAATGAAGATAAAGTCTTGTTCTCCCTAAAGAAGAAGAGGTTGTCGAGAGAAATGATAATGAAAAGGGCATATTAGTAAGTAGATATAAAAATCAATTATCAAGGCGGGTGAAATAACCATAAAGGATATTAAAACCAGAGAATTTGAATTCTTGGTCATTTGAAAGGTTGCCATCCTTTACTTGTCTTTTAGACCCAAGAATTCAAATTCAAGGGTTAATTAGCCAAAAAACTGAAAAAAAAAGTTGCAAAAAAAATCTTTACCTATTTATGTTTTGCCGGACATTTCCTATATTTTTGCTTTTTTTTTTCTTATTCTAATAAATCTATTTAGATTTTTTTTTTTTTTTGATGCGAAAATCCATTTAGATTTTCTTCAAGGAAAATAGGTAACAAAACAGATACAATATATTTTCTAGCTAACAAGATATTCGTAATCAACACATATATGATATTTTTAGCTATAAAATAGGTAAAAACTAAGACTTTCCTAGGTTACGGTTTGCAAGTTTATATATTTTAGGCTTTTGCTCTATTCTTCACTAAGAAATCAAGTAATCAACCGATGACAATCGAAAGGTTTTTCAAAAAAATTAAAAGAAGTGAGACGCCATCAACACCAAGCTATCCAACGACACCAAGTGAGACATCAGGAAATGAAAACATATCAAGAGATAACAATTTCCCAATCCCATTCCTAATACATTTGAATCTGATGATGTAAGTGAAAACATTTTATATTTATTTATATATTTGAATTTTGGATGAGTTAGTGGGCTGTGAAAGTGTGAAGGCTTGTGACGTTGTGCATCTTAGCTTTGATTATTGAACATATGATTTCATTCTCAAATTACATTTTTTTTTCTTAACGGGGATATTTAGATCACTTTTTTTAGGGACGAAATAGAAACAATTTTGATCCGAATTTAGAAACAGAATAAAATTATTGATTTTGACGTTAGCGTTGCTCTTACCGAGTTGCTACTCTACCGTAGAAAGAGTATTTTCTCGGCATGAAAATTGTGAAGACTCCTAAGCTACACAATCGAATGGCAGATGAGTGGATGAATGATAATTTGCTTTGTTATATTGAAAAACACATTTTTGATGCTATTGATAACAAGGTTATTATACGACGGTTCCATTATATGAAAAATCGTCATGGACAATTACCAAATGTGTTAATTTAATAATGAAATTAATGAATAAAGAAAAATAAAATAGTGATTTTTTTATATAGTGCCTCTATCAACATAAAGTTCTGATCCGCCATCAAGTGTATGAGCTCTGTGACCATCATCAGGTTCCTCGAGCATCTAACACTATCCCCAATAATTTCACGACATCCGGATTTTCACGCGAGTATGAAGGTCGCGAAGGATATTGTACTCTTTCCTATATATTTTCCTAGGTGGAAATGAGATATTAGTTGAACACAATTATTTGGCTTAAGAGGAAAAATAAATCACAGAAGGAGAAACCATTATATTATGACATTTGATAAGTTAGAAATAAAAAAAAAAAAAGCTAGATTTTCTTTCACTAGAACACATCAAGATGATCACGGTGAAAAAAGAAAAAAAAATCTTATAAAGAAAAGTAACAAGATTTGTTTTGAGTATGATAGTCGGAATCTTACCAATTTTTCCAATTCCGGTTTGGTTTCTCCGCCAAAGCCGCACGATTTTACACATGCCTCCATGCCCCTCCATGTTCCACAACTAATGACGCCATATACTGATGAACCTATTGGTTCTTTTTTCTTAATATCGGCGTAACTGATCTAGATAGGTAAATAAACAATAAAAATAAAAAAGTCAGAAGGCGAAAAAGCAGTCCAGTCCATAGAAAATCTACTACTCTAAGTCTAAAACCCAGATACAATATCTGAAAATACGGACCTCAAAACTTGTGTCTGTGCTTGAAGATCCTGCTCGGGAGTTCATGTCTAAAAGAAAATGAAAACACTACGGGAAAAATCATCATTTACAACACCGTATACTATGTGTAGGTGGGGTATTGTAGAAAGTCCAAGATTTTGTACAATACTTGACTAAGTGTTGTAAAGGGTGATGTGATTCATGGTTCGACAATATTTTTCCAAAGTTGTGATTCTCTTTCGATTTTTTTGAAAGCCTAACACAACCCTTGCTTGTTGTTGTAGGAGTATCTTGGACAACACAAGTAGTGTATCGTAAAAAATATGTAACACAACACTTGTATAAGTTGAAGGTCTATCTTAGACAGCCTAGGATGTGTATCGTAGAAATATGTAACACAACACTTGTATAAGTTGAAGGACTATCTTAGACAACCTAGGATGTGTATCGTAGAAATATCTAACACAACACTTGTATAAGTTGAAGGACTATCTTAGACAACCCAGGATGTGTATTGTAGAAATATGTAACACCTCTTATTACTATGATGAATAAGATTTGCACGACACTTGTTAGTGTTGTAGAACTATGTTGACAGCACCTAATTATGTCGTAAAGACATTCTTTCACAACCATTGGTTTGTGTAGTTGGAATATGGAACACAACTCTTGTTAGAAGTTGTGTGCATATAACTATTTTGAAAAAAAAATTATAGTCAAAACCAAATTGCCGAAAGTATTTCACATTCACATTAACTCTGCCAGTGTAACACATTTACATTCATTCTAACATTCTACAGTTCACAAAGAAAGTTCAGTTCCCAATTCTTTACCCACCAATGAATACAAGCCTACAATACCACACTGCAATTATTCCTATAACATTTTGTTCTAGAACTAGATAAAGAGCAAAGTTTTCATTTTTTTTTTTTCACTTTTCCCCCTTCCCCTGAAGAAGAGCGGAAGCTATTAAGCTGTCAATATCCATCCCCATAATAAAACAAAAACCGAAAATTTGGCATAAGTATATCTGATATCTGATTAGTTAACCATCCCCATAATAAAACAGCGCAAGTCGGGCTATACTCCAGCTTCACAGGCTATACCTGAAACTTCATTAAATCCATTGAAATTTATATAAAAGGCACCAAATCTATTAGCCAAGGAGATTTAATGAGCTTAATGTGCTCAGCCCTCAACTTAGATCTGAAGTTTCTGCCATTTACAGAGGAGTGTACCTGCAAAATCCAAAGAGAACCTGAACCCATTCAAAATAGTGACGGTCACACCTCCACCATTTGCATATATGTCAGGAAGTATGATAACTCCTTTCTTGCTTAGAATCTGAAAATAAATGTCAAGAGTTAAAAATCTTAACTAGATGAAAACCCAACATATGTTCGCATCACGCCATAAAACCTTATTTCTTCATATTCTATCTATACAATGCTCCGAGATCGAAACCTGGCCGCGAGTTGACTACTCTAAGTCAGAAACTTGGTAAGTACGACGAATCCATCCATTTACATGTAAGATTCCTTCGAGATATTCTACGAAACCTTAAAAAAACCCTATTTCTGCACATTGTACACATACCGTGCTCGAGATCGAAACCAGCCGTGAGTGGATTAGTCTAAGTCAAAGATAGTGTATTGTTTTTACGATATTGAATTTTTACTGTCATTGTCACTCTTGTTGTATTTCCTTTACTAACACTAGTATTTTTCTTGTAAAATAGACAGTTAATGTACTCCATTTGGGTTCTACGGTGTTTTAGAAGAAATTCTATTGTTGGACTACAATCATATGTTTCAAATTCCAATATTCAAATGTGATTGGGCTCACACCAGTTTTGGTGTGAAGGTAGAAGATGGCTTTACATTAGTCAATTTAAAACATAATAAGAACCAATACTTTAACGATCATTCATTTTAGCAAAACAAGCGACGACAAGTTTTCTATTCTTGAGAGTCAAATACATCTAATCGGTATGTGATGCATTACGAGAGAAGCTTCACATGTTTACGGCTCAGTCACTTGAGCATTACTTTTTGAGCATTATATTTTGTTTTACAACACTTATGAAGGGTTGTCATAAAGTTAGTGTATAGTTAGTGTATTAAAGAACCACAAACTTGACAGAACATGTGATAGTGTAGGATGGTTAGTGGTGTAGACTTCCACGCTTGAGGCTCAGGATCGAATCCCCCAACCTCATTTTTTCCAACATTATATATTTTTACTTCAACAACACTTATAAGTGTTGATGTAGCTTTCTATTTAAAAAAAAGAAAAAAAAATCAAAACTTGTGAACTGAAAGGGTGGTTGATGAGTTAGACTTCCATGCTGTAGGTTCATGTTCGAATCTCCCCTCTAACATATTTTTCATTGTCATATTTTTGTGTTCTTCGACAACACTTGTGATAATTGTGATAGGATAAGTCACTACATATATGGAACATTATATATTTGTACTTGAATCATATTTTTGTGTTCTTCAACAACACTTGTTAGATGTGATAGGCTAAGTCACTACATAAATGGAACATTATATATTTTTACTTCAACAACACTTATAAGTGTTGTTGTAGCTTTCTATTTAGAAAAAAGAAAAAAAAATCAAAACTTGTAAACTGAAAGGGTGGTTGATGAGCTTGACTTCCATGCGAGGTTCATGTTCGAATCTCCCCTCTAACATATTTTTCATTATCATATTTTTGTGTTCTTCAACAACACTTGTGAGAATTGTGATAGGCTAAGTCACTACATATATGGAACATTATATATTTTTACTTCAACAACACTTATAAGTGTTGTTGTAGGTTTGTATTTAAAAAAAGAAAAAAATCAAAACTTGTGAACGAAAAGGTGGTTGATGAGTTAGACTTCCATGTAGTAGGTTCATGTTCGAATCTCCCCTCAAACATATTTTTCATTGTCATATTTTTGTGTTCTTCAACAACACTTGTGAGTATTGTGATAGGCTAAGTCATTACATATATGGAACAACGTTGTTATAGCTAAATGTCGTCACAATCGTTTTGCTTAAGGAGTTGTCGTTTGTTTTCTTAGCGCAACCCCTTGTTTCCTAAGGGTTGGCAAAGATGATATACGACAACTCTTCCTTTGAAACCAGTTGTAAAACATAGGACTTTCTACAATACTTAGCGAAGCGTTGTAAATCTCCAGTTGTAGATGTATATTTTTCCTGTAGTGTCATGTTCAGAATATAAAGACTAAAAAATATTGTGAATGACGAATCAGTTGCAAACAAGAAGAAATTGTTAAGGAAATAAAATACAAAGCATTACAAAAACATAAGTAGATAGCAACATAAATAAGTGTTACTAAGGCGTGATAGAAACACAGCCGAGCCGAGCTATTCGAGTCTCTATGAGCATAAGCCAAGCCAAACAAAGCAGCTGGTTCATCCGGTGGTCCAACTCCGATCCAACCTGGTTCACCAAGTTCGATCAGACCGAACCACTTCAGCAGCTGGTCCAACTCAGGTCGAACTGATCATCATAACATGTCATTTGCCATCTCAGCAATAATGTTTTAACCTGTATTGACACGTTAGCAAGGACGACTACCGTCAATGACTTTTTCCCTAGTAGTCAAAAGCATGTGCCAAATCAAAGAATGGTAATGCCATGTCAAGCAACAATGTCCATCAATTCGCCACATCAAGCATGATGATCCGGGGCTCAAGTATACTACCACGTCTGCAACAACACGCGCTTTGTGAATTATTATTTTTCATCAGTAATTTCTTCGTTTTAAGTCTGATTTAAGTGATTTTTGCCTCGTTCGGATCGTCTTTCAATTAACTACAACATGAAAGTAAAAATGAATTTTTGTGAGAAACTTTTATATGTACATGGGTCAAGAACATGATCGAGTTCGAAGTTAGTGAATAGCAAGATGATCGAGTTGGAGATGAGGATTGCTTAATAAACCCTTCAATATTTAGCCTTGCATCACATGGCAAGCACTTAAAGCCTCACCTTTCACGTGAGAACTTAAGTATTGCTTTCGAATGAATAAAATCTCGTCTTGCACGCGAATAAGAAAGACTTGCACCTAGGCAAGCATCAAGTCCACCATGTGGCGAAAAGTCTCTCCTAGTACGTAAGCAAATTTATTACAGGTTATCACAGTTGTGGGCGTCTTTGTAATATCTCTCTGAAACAATGGGGTGAACTAAGTTTTACTACAAAAATGAAAACTCACGGTAGGGGGTGAGTTACGTCATCGACGGTTGATGCGAAGGAAAAACGAGGCTCCTTAACCCCCAACAAGTTGGAGGTTAATAGGGGTGATGTTTGTACCTTTTATAAAGTAGAAGGATATCCCTCTAATCAAGGTTGTTTAGCCTCAAAGAAGATTCCATAAGTGTTGTTTCCCAAGTTGTTTGCACATCAAGTTTACATCAGAATTAGGGTTACATAATCTATATAAATACATGTATCCTAAATCCTAAGGGAATATGGAAATACAGGTTAGCTAACCCGGAGAAAACTATTGCATAATATAATCAATAAAAAATCTCCTCATTCCTCCGTGGATCTAGGCACAACTTGCCGAACCACGTAAATTATTTGTATAGTCTTCTAACCATAATTTTACATCATCTACATAAATCAATCGTGTTTGGTTCCTAAAAGTAATTTTTGGTACAAACACAAACAATAATAACTCCAATTAGTTTAGATACATGTGCTCTGACATTGAAAAAAGTTTCCTTCCAAAAAAATTCATAAAATTTGGATCTTATTATTGTTATTGAATATTGATTCGGCATAGCTTAGAAGAAGTTGGGTACAATTACATGAACACTACAATTTAAAAGAAATAAAACCCGTAGATGAAGAATGAATTATTTTCGCTAAGGTGTTTATCTCTTTTCACGAATCGCTAGGTATAGGCTTCTTCAAGGTTTACATCACCTGAGTTGATATCAATTAGGGAAAATTAGGCACATGCCCAAAAAAAATAATTTTCTCATTGTCAGGCCCACAATTAATTTTTAGTTCCGTGACACCCATAATTATATGAAATTATTAAAAATGTCTCGCATGACTTTAGTATGCATCCGCATGACGAATTATACATCGGGGGTATAATTGGCAACGCAACTTGGATATAACATATCTAAAAATCGCGCCTTGAAATTTTACAAATGTTATATCGTTGGAAATCTTTTAAGAGAGCTACGCAACGAGTACAAACAAGAATATAAAATTTTTTGTTTTTCACGAAAAAACTCGGAAGTGATCATCATTTTAGGCAAAATTTTTGAAAACTTGATACATAACCATTATGCAGCCACCAAAACGATGCATAACACATTCTCGCAGACGCATAACGAATTATGCAACCATTTTCTCACATCGCATAACAAATTATGCCTCGGATAACAGAGTTATGCATCTATAACAAGTTATATAGTCATTGTTTTGGTTGATTTTAGTGCGTACATAAAAAATTGATGCATAATGCATTATTTACGGGTGCATGTCAGGTTATGCATCTATTTTCTTGATGCATAAAAGATTGTACAACAATTTTCTCGATGCATAATGCATTATGCAGCCATATTTTCGGATGTAGGTGTTGATGGTGGTTTTTAAACAGGGGGTAAAATCGTAAAACCCCATGACCTAGTGTTACCCGCAACACATTAACTAAGAGCATTTAACTCAGGTGTAAATAATTAATAGAATTCCAAAACCAAGCCGCACACTGCGCACCATGGCAACAATGCCAAACCAAGCCGCACACTGCGCACCATGGCAACAATGCCAAACCAAGCCGCACACCTGCGCACCATGGCAACAATGCCAAACCAAGCCGCACATCTGCGCACCATGGCAACAATGCCAAACCAATCCGCACACCGCACACCATGGCAACAATGCCAAACCAAGCCGCACACTGCGCACCATGGCAACAATGCCAAACCAGTCGCACATCGCGCACCATGGCAACAATGCCAAACCAAGCGCACATCGCGCACCATGGCAACAATGCCAAACCAAGCCGCAAGATCACTGCGCACCATGGCAACAATGCCAAACCAAGCCGCACACTGCGCACCATGGTAACAACGCCAAAACCAAACTACATATCGCACTCATTGGCAAACCATGCCAAACTAAGACGCTATGCCATTGGCACATACCAAATATAGCGCCCTAGGCTTACAAACCATGCAACCTAGGCCAAGTCGGCCACGCATGCCATTGGCACATGCCAACATGCTCGCTGGTAGCTTTTCCTACCAAGGCCACGGCCCTAACGGCCACGCATGCATTGGCACATGCCAACATGCTCGCCGGTAGCTTTTCCCTGCCAAGGCCACACGGCCTAACGGCCACGCATGCCATTGGCACATGCCAACATGCTCGCCGGTAGCTTTTCCTACCAAGGCCACGGCCCACCCGCCACGCATGCCATTGGCACATGCCAACATGCTCGGGTAGCTTTTCCTACCAAGGCCACGGCCCTAACGGCCACGCATGCCATTGGCACATGCCAACATGATCGCCGGTAGCTTTTCTTACCAAAACCACGCCCTAACGGCCACGCATGCCATTGGCACATGCCAAACACACGCCGGGTAGCCTAACTTGCAAACCATGCAACCTACCACCAAGGCATTCCGCACATGCCATTGGCACATGCCAAACACACAAGCCGGTAGCCTAACTTGCAAACCGTGCAACCTACCACTAAGGCATTCCGCACATGCCAAACACACACGCTGGGTAGCCTAACTTGCAAACCGTTCAACCTACCACCAAGGCATTCCGCACATGCCATTGGCACATGCCAAACACACACGCTAGCCAAACTTGTAAACCATGCAACCTACCACCAAGGCATTCGCACATGCCATTGGCACATGCAAAACACACACGCCGGGTAGCCTAACTTGCAAACCGTGCAACCTACCACCAAGGCATTCCGCACATGCCATTGGCACATGCCAAACACACACGCCGGTAGCCTAACTTACACTCAACGTACAACCTACCACCAAGGCATTCCGCACATGCCACTTCAAGCACATGCCACGCACGCCACTAGCAGCTCGGCATTGCCACTTGCGCTCGAAGTACAACCCGCAACAAAGGCATTCCGCACATGCCACACGCGCCACTAGCAGCGCCACTTGCACTCAAGGTGCAACCAACACTCGAGATATCAACACAAACCGGGGATGCTTTCCAGGGTTTTGGTTTGGCGGTCACGGCTTGCGGCGTACACTACGCTCACATTAAGAAAGCGTGAAAAGGAATAAAGCGGTCAAATAAATGAGGAAATAATGGTGAAAACGTTTTCACCCATTAACACCATGCTAAGTTACCACCTCCTCCCATTATTTCACCCTTTACTCTCTTCCTTCATGAGACCAGGTACGTTTCAATCTCGACTTGTATAAATAGGTCTTACCTATTTCCACCACAACAAGTCTCGGTCGGAGAAAAATACTACACTCTCGTAAAGGCAACTTTGCAAGCTCTCCCAAAAGCTTTCATCTCTTGCAAGCTTCCCAAGCTTTTACTTTCGATACAAGTCGAGATACTACTCTCCCGCACTATTCCGGTCTCAACACCTTTCTTGGCTTCCCTCCCAAAATCAACCATTCCTTCCACTTTGTGACCGAAGCAAGTCTGGAACGGCCATTTCTTGGTTTAGGCCTGACTTGTACCGATTGATCTCTCGAATCTATAAAGTGCTCACGTGCAGCACATTTGTTTAGGGTTTGAACCAGTTTCTCACTCACCTACCGAATTTACCGAAATCGGCGGAAACGATTTTTACCCATAAACAAGAGGTTATGGATCCATTTTCACGACTGCATAACATATTATGCAGTTATTATTCTTGGTGCATGACAAGTTAAGCAGTCTTTATTTCTGTTGGTTTCATTAGTAACAAAAATGTTGGTGCATGACGTGTTATGCAACAGTGTTTTGTACAGACGCATAACAGATTATGCATCCATTTTCACGACTGCATAACATGTTATGCAGACATTTTCTCAACTGCATGACAGGTTATGCAGTCATAACAGCATCACCACCACTGACTGCATAAATTCTGGTCACATCACAGCTTCTTCATGTCGTTTCCGTCTCAAGAACTGTTCATGTTGACCACTTCCTCATTTCATAACAAGCATTTTCACCTGCGCATCAAAGAGACTGGCAAATAAAATTAGTTTTGCATTCGAAAACATGTAAACAATATCAAGAAAATATTTCCCAAAGTGAATGAATAAAAAAAAGTAAGAAAGGAGAACCCTTTCCCTTTTCCCAAGAGGACATTCGAGTGATAAGAACCTTGCTGACTTGCATTGCATTTACTAGCATTGCAAGGCAAAAAGGAACTAAAAAACATGAAACGAAAAATAAAACAAAAATTGGAGCTATAAATGAAATTAGGAGAAACACCTTTAACATGTACCGAAGATCTTATATAACTGATGTTTTATAGACTCGCATAGTTCATGTATCATACAGATGGGTTTACTAGTAGTATGTGCAAGGAAAAACACTAACTGTATCAAGGTAGAAAAAGGACTTGGCAGTTACTGCAAACTTAGAATATTACTCTAGTAATCCATTAGATGGATTCCACTACTTGGTCAGATAGTATACGATGAGAAAGATGACCACGAATGACGCCACGAGTGTAAACATTCTCTAGCTTGACTTGGTTTTCCAAGACCTAGGATGGAGGGGGGAAAAATTAGTCAGCCCAAGCGCAATGGAAATTGGTTGGAACTGATGAAAGAAAAAGAACCGAGGGCAATAGACATGTTACCATCTTAAACCGATCCATGGTTCCTGAAAGAATTCCCCTTGATGAATCCATATCATTTCAATCCTGATTTAATTGAGCAAAGCTCAACTGATCTCCCGTCATAGTCAATTCCTCCACTTCATAGGAATGGCGATTTTCAAAAATGTCTACAACCAAAATATATTACTTGTCGCATGTCAAACCAAAGATAAGAAAATGGTTACATCTGAACTCTGAAGTTTAACCTGCCCTCATGAAGTTGACATTGAAAATGTAAAAACAAATCTAACTAGATGACCGCAAGCCACGGTGGGAAGGCCGACCAAGAAAAAAGGAAACACTTCTGCAATTGGACTGTATAAAAAAATTTATGGCTAAAGTGAAAATATCATTTTTCTTGAAACGGAGAGAGTACATCGTTTTATTAGTTGCAAAAAAAAAATTAGTTGATGCATAAAACAAAAATATGGTTACATAAAGTATTATGTATCATTTTGTGGAAGTTTGCAAAATGGATCTCCATTTTATTTTCAAAATTGTGCCTAAAATGATAAATATTTTTCCAAATTTTTCGTAAAAACCCTAAATTTAATATTGTTGTTTATACTCATTGCGTGATTTTTAAAACCTTTCCAACGAGATAAAATTTGTAAAATTCCAAGGCACGGATTTTTAGATATGTTATATTAAAGTTTGGTTGTCAATTATACCCCTAAAGAAATAGATACATAAGGAATTATAATAAAATTTGGCTTTATATCTAATTGCCCTTCTTTTTTGGTTTATTTACTTAAAATGTCTAATATCTTACTGCCCTTCCTCTTTGGTTTATTTACGAAAATGTCTAATACCTTAGTGCCCTTCCTCTTGAGTTTATTTACGAAAATGTCTAAATGAAAAAAAAAAAATTTTGATTTAGAGGGCAGTGTCGTCCTTTCATCGTTGAACCAAATCCAATCTTTTTGTCTAATTGGAAAAATGTCACGCTTCACATTGACACAAAGTCACCATATATAAAGTCCTCCTCGCCTCGGTCGGCCTAATGATACTCTGCTTCACATAGGTACTTGGGACTGTGTCATCATTTCTTCTTCTCAGACACACCAGCAGACCTGCAGTAATTGCCCACAATGAAATCAGAATTAGGAAAACCAAAACCAAATATCTACTAAAAAGAAGAACATTATCCTCAGTGAGCAGTAAAGTCTACGTTAGTGCCGTAATTTATTTACAAGAAAATAGCAGCAGAAAACGATACAAAAGCATATAATAAAATTTGAAGAAAAAAAAGGAATTGAAATTGAATATGAGATTACCTGGAAACCAGTTCAAGTAAGAAAAATTCCCAAAATTACTTGGTTGTGATCTGAGAGACGGACCCTAATTGCAATTAAAAGGAATCACGATTTTAGTAAACCCTAAACTCTAAAACGAATTAAAATTGAAGTTGGAGTTGGAATAGAAATACGAGATTACCTGGGACAATGATTGCTTAAGAAAGAACGCCAATGATATGTAATCATCATCTAGAATGGTTTTTGGCTGAAACGAATTTAGAATCATCATCTTCTTAGAACTGCTTGGTGCTGAAACCGATTCGCTTCCTCTCGTACTCAGATGAATGTTTTTGATTAACCCGGTAGAGCTTCTGATGAAACCGGATCAAGGTCGACAGAGAGACAAGGAGAGCAGTAGAAAACGAGAGAAATAAGAGAAGAGAAAAATAGAATACTAAAAGAAGAATAAAAAGACCGAACATAATTTTATAAATTCTGGGTTTGTGAGAAATTTTCTCACGGAAAATGGGTGCGCGCCTGAGTTTTTCTGGGCGTGGGTTTAACAGTGGGAGAAATCTGAAAAATGGGTGTGACTGTAGTTTTCACTTTGTTAAACCATTTTTGATACTCCATATAGATACGTGGTGGCTGCAGGTGAGTAGATGAGATTATTCCGCTTTGTTGATTAGGGAATGATATTGGATACATTCGATTCCAGTGAAAGCCAAAGAGTGACAAAACTTTTATAAGTACCCAATGGATCTTGTTGTCTCACATCTTACTACATCGTCTGTACCTAAATGAGAGTATTCTTTTGTGCTTCTCTCTAAGCATACATAGATATACACCTTCTTCTTTTGTTCTTTAAGAAATAAACAAAAGCAAAGAGATGAAAGCCATAAAACATGGAACTGATTGATACTTGATAGCTGATGATAATATTGCAGAAGTACAGAATTCCACAGTATAAACATGAAAGGACTATAACAGTGTAAACAGTCGGTATTGCATAACACTCTAATTCATTATCGGGAGGATCCATGGACACTCTCGTAAGGACAAGGTCGACAAGATTTGCGCCATTTTCTCCGCAAAAACCTAAACGATAATGAATTTAAGTCTAATATTTTGATGGTATATTCTTCTTATAAGACTCTCTACATTCCTACAAAAAATGAGCACAATTCGAGATGTATAAAACCACCATCCACCCCTTTGAATATCAATCGTTCAAAATTAACGGTTGAAATTAAGATCGGTAGATGGTCAGGTTTGCTATCTCGAATTGCATTCATTTTTGGTAGGAATATAAAATCTTATAATAGGATCATTAAAATATTAGACTTAAATTCATTGTCGTTTGAGTTTGTTTGAGTTTGCCGGAGAAAATGGCGCAAATCTTGTCCTCCTTATCCATCTAAGAGTGTCCATGGATCCTACCTCATTATGAAAATAGCAATGATGGTAACCAACAAACTCTTCAAAAGAATAAGGTGGTTTGTGTATCTGTTTATTGTTTTGTAATTTTTTTCTATTATTTTTAATTTAGAAGACACAATACCTTTAGCCAAAATCCAGCACTATATAACCGTGAGTATCTCGCAATTAGTGAGAGTATCCTTTAATTGTGCCTTCTTCATATACATATTTTTTTGAAGTGAAAATAATATGCATGTACTTCTAAACAGTCAAGTAATTCACATCCATTGCGAACGGACAGACTTAACTAGCTTTTTTTTGTATCTAGACATCTAGTTAGTACCTATAAGAAATTTACTCTTGCAACAAATCATCTCTCAATTCTTGCTAGCACAATTAACAGACAAAACTTTATCTAGCACAGTTAACAAAATCAATGACCAAAAGATATTCTTTTGATATTCTTACAATATTTTACAATAAAGCCACAAGGTTATATAAACAAAAACAAAAAGAAAAAAACTAGGAAGAGGCATCACAAAGGGAAATCAATCATCCCAACTAGGTTGGCACCACTGACAGTCTGACACCCTAAACGATCATACGCCCTCTAACCAATACATACATATTCTTTATTAGGTATCTTCAACTTCGTCTTCTGTTTAATTTTAATTTCTTCATCGACTTGGCCTTATCCCACTCCTACAAACTGGACAGTTTTGTTTCTTTTTCATCCATTTTGATATGCAAAGCAAGTGAAACCGATGCGAACAATTTGGCCAAGCACCAGAACCTTTCTCATCCTTTTCATCCTTGATAACTTCTAGGCAAATAGGGCAAAAAAAATTGTTTTCATCTCCTTCTGATTTTGTTTGCAACTTCTCATCTCCAGAAGAGTGTCTTGGAGGTGTTGGTTGATCTTTGAAACCGTATTCACTATTTGTCTTCTTGGTTTTAAAAAACCCGGTGGTATTCCTATCAGACCTTGAGCTTTTAATGTTTCACAAAGTGTAGAAATAATACCATCTTTTCCGGAATATGGCAACTCTTCTGATCCTCTTCTCTGCATTCTCAATAAACCATCACAGAGATTTACGATTTCCACGAGTATACCCTTACAAAATCCTGTTTTCCCAATCGGCATAGATAAAGACGAAAGTGTAGCCACCAGTAGCTTTTTTATTACTTCGATTATCATCATTCTTTCTCCTCCGTTAAAACCTGCGATTACTTCTTTGCTAATCGAAACAACTAGGGCTATCGAGATTTCATTGTTCTGACCATTATTTTCTAATTGATGAGCAAGTGATTGAACCTTTAGGAGAGGATACTTTATTAACTCAAAACTTGTTATGGGAGGCAAACGAAAACTATCGAAACCACTCCTAAACATCGACACTTCTCCTCTCAAAACCTCCATACAGACTGATTGAAACTTGAAAAGGAAAAGAAAACCTTATTTTACTCTGACCTTCTTTATTGAAAGCTACAGAACCTTATACATGTATATATATAGGGTTAGATTCTCCTTAATTGCTTTGGAATAAAGCTACACGGGTATAGTAAGAGATGTTTTACGGAATCGGGAAAGGATTGATATAGTAACTCATTAGACTAGATTTGTGCCCGTGCTACGCATCGGGCATATTTTTCCTTTTATTCGTGCGCGTGAGGTGGCAATGAATTTTTGATTTGGTGTGTATAGGGCTTCGCCCCTCCACGTGATGATGTTTAATTATTTTTTTGATTTGGTGTGCGCGGGCCTTCTTCCCGCCCCGTTGCGATGCATTTTTGAATTGTTGTGCGCGGGGCTTTGCCTCCCCCGTGACAATGTATTTTTGATTTGGCGTGGCGGGGCAAATATATTAAATAGGTGGAGAATATGTGCAAATTGTATTTATTTTTCCCCTTTTAACTTAGTGTGTGTGGGGCTTCACCTGCCCTGTGGCGATGCATTTTTAATTTCGTGTGCGCGGAGCTTCGCCCCGCTCCACTCCCATGTATTTTTTATTTGGTGTGGCGGAGCAAATATATTAAATAGGTGGATAATATATTTATTTTATTTATATATTAATTTGGAGAAAAATGTCCTAATATAGTATTATGATACTCGATTTCCAAAGTGAATTTGGACTTCCATAAAATTCCACACGGTAAGTTAGGTTTTCTTTTTAAGTTTCTAATCTTTAAACCAACCATACGTTGCCAAGTGACAAGTGTCCTCACTTAAATATTGTAATGTCATGAATTCCAAATTGAACTTGGTTTCCTTTTTTTAATCTTTTTCCTATTCTTTTTAAATTTAAACCAATCGCACGTTGCTAAGTGTCCTCACCAAAATTCTCGTTTCACAAAACTCAAAAACACCTATTTCGACCAATAGGAAGCAAAGGTTTCCTTACCATTTAACGTGGAGCTTTATTTGTGTAGGCCTTCAAGTCTTTAGATTAGGATCCAAGGGATATCCCTTCCCTCCGCTGGTAAAAGGTCTAGGGAAATTACGTCCCATGGTCATCTTAGCAACTCAGTTGTGTTCTCGTTCCTTCAGCGGTGACGACCGATGCATTGAAGGGTGTCACGTGCACACGGCTGCAGGTTTGGGCATCTATGAATGGAGTTGAGTCATATACCGTAGAAAAGCATGCATCATTCGATTAACGTACGTAACATGCGATTAACTCCAATTGCCTGGCAAAGAACAACCCAACCTATATGCAGAATATTAATTCGGCATAGTTTAGATGAACTTGAATACATATTACATGAACTGAAGAAAAAAATATATACTATTAGAAAATTCGATTTCCAAACCCTAGGATTCAAAAATAAAATTCATCTGCAGTAGAAATAGAACAGTTTTGATCATGTGCACTACCACACATTTGAGGATCTAATGTTTCGGCTGAGGTGCATGTTTAGCTCTTTCCAGTGGGCGATGGGTGATGGAGAGGCTTCTTCGAGGTTCACATCACTTGAGCTAATACTACTGCTAGCTTCACCATATGCTGCAGAAGGTGCTGAGGCCACATAATTGAGTAACCAACCCATCAAGAGTAATGCTTGGCCTTAAAATTTCCTCACTTTCTTGCTTCATAACTGTACGAAAAGCAGCATTAGTGCGCATACAAATTTTTTCAACTATTGATGGTTAACTAAATTAGCTTATGTTTGAAAAGATGGTTACGGAATAAGTATGATGCATTAGCTTACCTACTGATAATGTCGAGCTATCACTATTGTGAGGTTAGCATATATTTTAGTTAAGAAAGATTTTATTTTGGGAGTAAATTTGTTTCTCTCTATTTAGTCACAAAGAATCGAATTGTATCCTCAAGCTTTCATAATAAGAAATCTTCATCATATCTACCTTGTCGTTTCATGGATCTGAGCCAAGTTCGATATAACCTAAGTAAAATCAATTCAAAAAGTTTCACTATAATTGGTAAGCAATCATCTTCTCAAGGTGAACGAGAAGTTGATTCAACTTCACCATATTATCTACATCATACCGATCATACGGTGTGCTGATTTCTCCGGTGAAGTTGAATGGTGATGATTATGAAGAATGGTCTCGATTGATGTTGAATGCCTTTCCATCCAGAAGAAAAATATCTTTTGTGGATGGAAAACTTACTCAACAAAGAGAAGATGATGTATACATTGAAGATTGGTGGAGTATTAACTCTACGCTTATTGGATGGATCCTTACATCCATTGGACCAACACTCCCCGATTGACATTAGCATACTTTGAAATTGTCAAAGAACTCTGGGATTGTTTGAAACAGCATTTTTCAGTCGGTAATGGACCAAGATTACTGTAGTTACGTTCAGATATTGCAAGATGTAGACAAGATGGGAAGACTGTCCCGATTTATTACGGACAATTGAAATCTTTCTGTTAAGCCACATATGTGCAGCTGTGGTAGGTTTACCTGTTCTGTCATCACTCAATGGAATATACAACGTGAAGAAGAACGAATACATCAATTTTCATAGGTTTGGATGATGTTGTATATGGAACTGTTAGATCTCATATTATTGCATAGGATCCTCTTTTAAATTGGAGTCGTGTATATATGCTCTTGTTGTTCAACAAAAACGACATCAGATAATTACAAAAATATGTGATGTACATGGTGATGCTGTGGGTTTTGCGGTGCAAAGTAATAAAATATCAAAGGGATATGGCAAGGGCATGACATCGGTTTCTACAAAGAAGACAACTTGCAAACACTGTGGAAAGATAGGTCACCAGGTGGAAAATTCTTTCAAACATAATGGGTTTCCGGGATGGTTCAGCGAAGAATGTAACATGGGACGAGGACGCGGTCAACATGGGAATAATGCTGGTCGTGGAAATTCGTGACCAGCTGTAGCTAATGTAGCACTGACAATTACCAATTCTAGTGGAAACTCTCTTTCATCACAATACCATCTAGGTCTTGCTAATACCCCTATTGATGCCCAGTGGGAAGCCATTGCTGGGTACTTGATACAGGGGCTTCATTGCGTATAACAGAAAGTAAGAAGTTTTTGTTTAAAACATAACAAATTGGATTTTCCTCCGTAACACTTTCTAATGACACATACACAATTATTTCATGTCAAGGCATTGTTGTGTTTGGAGACAATATGAGATTCTATCGTGTTTTATACGTTCGATCTTCACTGCAACTTGATTTAGTTGTCATATTTAATTAAAGATCTGAAATGTATTGTCACTTTGACTGATAAGTTGTGTGTGATACATGAAGGCACTACGAGGATGCTGATTGGTGTAGGTGAGGAACGAGATGGGGTCTATATCTTCTACAATGAAGCGTAAATTATGGAAAATCGAGTTACTACTGGTGAAGATTAGTACATATGGCATGGAGGTTTTCTAGTAATATTATTTCTTTGCTTCCCCGGGTACGAATAAAGTTGATTGTTAGATATTTCTCGGTGAAGCATGAAAATGCGGGGTCTAACAACCACACCCAACAATTCGTTTGGCAATCCGAGATGACTTACTTTATTTTACTTTCAAGAGAATCAACTAGACAGTCAAACTCAATCTTGAGAAAAGTATATCAAAGAGTTATATCTCTATTTCTCAATTCAATCCGCAATCAAACAAATAGGAATTTGCGAGCCCGATTGAATATAAGAAATAACTTGGACGGTATCAAAAACCAATATCCAAGTGTCAATCAATTTAATCGACAACCAAAGATTGGATTCTCAATTGATTGAACTTACGCACAACCTGTGATATTTCAGTTATAAAGATAAACAATATAATGCGGAAAAGAAATAACACAGACACCAAAAATTTTGTTAACGAGGAAACCGTAAATGCAGAAAAACCCCGACATCTAGTCCGAATAAACACACACTTATTATAAGCTGTTACACCAAATTCCTACTACGTATTCGGACTAGATGTAATACCTTCTTCAGATGTACTCAAGCACTCAATAAAACTCCTAGCACAACACTAATTGTCTTTAGGAATTCTTCTCGTAAATATTTTAGCAGAACCCAAGGCTCTCTTTAGAAGATACAACAACACGGTTGATATTTTTCGATCTTTTGTTTTCAAAAAAACACCGAATCGATTTCCCTTTAGATGTAAATCAAGGTTTGGAAATCTTGTGTTTGTATTGAACAACTTCCAAATAAAAAGTAGTGAAATCAAAACAAACTTGTAGATTAGGTTTTTAACTTACAATCGCATGCGTACTCACAAGAAGTCCGTGAACCTTATTTTCTTAAGTGAACTTGGGTGATTCCAAAGATCATTTTCCAAGTTAAGGAAACCCTAATAATTCTACAACAAGAACAACTAGATAAATCTAGAAATATCTTGTTTAAAACTTCTTAAGGATTTTTACGAGATACCTTAATTGAAGTTTTCTTTCTAGCTTCCGATTTCGAATAACAAGTTTTGGTATACGATCGGAAACTGAAATCTATCAAAACCTAGGGTTTATGATCAAACTCTTGAATGGATTTACATCAGAAGAGAAAACCTTAGAATAGACAAGAGGTGAAAAACCTAGATTACAAGTTGTACAATAAATCACGAAGATTAAACCCAACTTGGCTTTGTGATCCCCAATACAAAGACTTTTATCTCATTCTTGTTCACGAAGAACAGAAGACATGGAAAACAATCTTACACCAATTTTCCAAAGGGGATGAAAACGTGTAGCACTCACGAACCCTTTATTTATAGTGAAAGGTAGTTTGAAAGCTAAGCATAGCTATTTTCCTTTTTTAAGACGCTCCTAATTTTGGGAGTCTTTCTAAAGTTACAACTCCCTATAAAAATAATTAAATAACTAATTAATTAGCAAATATTGTATTTATGTGAATAAATCACATTTTAACCTAGGCAAAGAATTAAAAGTTATCACAAACACTTTAATATGGTAATCAAATATGTTTGGATTAATATCCATTTTTCCTAGATAAGGAAACATCACCAACTTGACCAAAAATGCCTTTTAGTCACGTAATTGGGCCCAAGTCAGTGAACCGTTACAAACAGTCCATGGATTGTTTCCTACTAACGAACTGTAACAATTTCAGCAACACTTATAATTGTTACTTTAATAAATCACTCATAACTTCATCGTTATAACTCGGAATTGAGTGATTCCTGGCTCGTTGAATTCGTAAGCTCATTCACTATAACATGAGAACCTTTCCAGGGATAAAGGTTATTGTCACAAAAGTTGTGGCTCAAATAACCTCGAGTATATATACATAAATATAAATTTACCGTCATAGGAATTGTTCCATAGAGTGAGCATTTGTTTCGATAGATTAGAAAGGTAGAATTGAACAAGAATCCAAATGAAATCAATTACCACATACCTAAGTTGATGAATTCCTTGTTGATGTCTTCCTGTAGTCTTCAAACTTCATCCGTCAAGGACAGCCTTTCGATTCTACTTCTTAGACTTAATCTAGTCCAAAACTATCATTAGTAAACTAAATCATGAATGCATTTTGGCAACTAAAATTGACAAATAACTTGACATACCAACGTGAGTGGGTTCAACCGAGCAATGCTCTAACAAAGCATGTGATACTTGTTTTAAAGCTAAACAAACTCGTGCTACCTTTTCTATCGAGAATAAAGCTAATGATATTTTTGGTTTACTTCATTGTGTTGTATGAGGTATGTATCGTACTTCATCTTCTTGTGGTGCACACTATTTTCTTACGATTGTTGATGGTTACACTCGTTGTGTTTGGGTTTATTTAATGGCACATAAAACTGAAGTGGATTAGAATTTTCAAAAAAAATTATGCCATGGCTAAGACACAACAAGTTAGGCAGATTCGTAATGATAATGGGACGAATTTGTTCCTTTGATTCGATATTTTTCTGAATAAGGAATAGAATTTCAAATCCCATGTGTTGATAAGACACAAAAATAGGACAATGAAAGGCAAACATCGTCATATATTAAATGTGGCGTGTGCTTTGCGATTTCAAGGTACTATGTTATGCACTACTGATATTTTAGCACCTAGATTGTGACGGCCCGGAAAATTTTTCCCTTCCAGTCGGCCGTGGAGTTCGGTCAACTGACAAGTTCCAAATTCTCCAAGCTTCCATTTGAGATGAAAAGATTGAAAACAGTTTGTAAACAACAGTAAAGAAAGTTATGATTTACTCCCTCCGTCCCTAATTAGATGAGCTATTTGGTTTTTAGTTTTCTCCATAAATAGATGAGCTATTTCACTAACCAAGGGGATATTTCTAAAACTACCCTTTTAATTGATTATTTTTTCTATAAGAAATATGTATAATTTGATAGTCATGTTTATATTCGTTGCTAGGTGTTTTAAAATGCTTTTCAACGGTATAAAGTTTATAAAAAACCGTGGTATAGTTTAAGAGATAAATCGTTTCTAAATTTTACTAATTATTGCCCATAAGGGTATAATTGTAAAAATACTAAATATACTCCACTTTCCTCCTTGCCTTAAAATTTGTGCAAACTACAAGTAGCTCATCTAATTAGGGACGGAGGGAGTATTAAACAATACACGAAACTTTTATTCCCATTATCAAAACAATTAACCCCAAAGTATGGAATACAAATTATCGACATGAAACTATATAAACATGACCCACACTTGTTAATTAGAATACTCTTTTTACAAACAATAAATTCAAGAAGAGAAGGTAACTCTTTTTACAAATCACAATAGAAAGTAAAGATACTATCATTTTCACATACTAAAACAATAGGAAAATACAATATCCTTTTCCACAAACCAACCCGTATACACATGGATATATACATGAACACAAAGCGAGCGTACTCACTTGACCCCAAAGCTCAATGCACTAAGCTTGAGAAAGCTTACTACCTCAAGCCGACCTGAAACTCGTGGGAAAACAAAACAAAACAAAACAAAAGGGTGAGCCACAGCCAAGAGAGAGTTAACGATACGATAACACGAGTATAAAGAATGATCAAATACAAATAACGATAAAATATCGAATCGAATAAAGCATAAGCATTCCGTTAAGTTGTTGAGCACATCCAAATTGAAGTATCAAAGGCCTTACCAAGCCTATACACAATCGAAATCATCTTATAACCTGAGTTCGCACAATCACCGTGGGGGTCCGAATAACCAATTGTCGTAGTTTATCGTAAAACTAACCTATCGTCCCGGACGATCTTCATAAGGTCACCATTAATATGGATTGCCCCTTGTGGGCCCTACAAACTCAGCAGTAGGGTTCGTAACCAAGAGGATGCTCAACGCATTTCACAAATAGTTCGCAAACATCGTTAAATACGAGTATCGAACAAATCATCAACAAATATCAATTTATAAACCATTGAAGCAACTTACCTTAAATTTTCTCACATAAAACAAGATCATAAATACATTTAAGTATCAAATCTTAGAGCTGTGGATAAACTCAGAATCAATAAGTTCATTCAAACCAAAGAGTTTACACGAAAAGTACGTTTTAAACCAATTATAATCAAAAATTACCATGGGATTCATTTAAAATCAAAAATCAAGAAACGATAACAATTTAGAAACTATAAAAGACCTCCATTAATACAAAAATCTCTAGCAAATATAAGGAATTCATTAACTCCAACAACAAGGGAAACGTAGTTTAAACCAAGAGTATAATTTTCAAACTTCAGTTGGAGAGCCTATGTTCAAAAATTTGTGTAGACTTCATTACACAACGAAAATGAGTGATTGTTATCTCATTTTAAAGAAGAAAGAATAAGGTATTATATAAAAATTACTAGCAAAAACAATAAGTTAAATAACATGTATAAACCATGCTTGAAAAGTCCTGACAAAGAACTCAGCAATGTAAAACCAACGGTTTTGGTAGTCGACATTCGAAAATTCATATAAAATTCATTACACAATGGAATTTAGAAAACTTGATCTTGTTAGAAAGCTGAGAGACTCCTATTTTAAATAAAATCATAACCATAAGAATTCGAGTATACATCGGATCAAGAGTCTCAAATAAACAGATAAAGGACAAAGTTCTTTAGAGATTACGCTTTGACAGTCTATATATACTCAAACATTCACCCAAACTATTTCAGAAATCATTGAATTGCTCAAAATGGAATTTCAAGAAGAAATGGAGATCAAACCCTATAAATTACGAGTACCCATGGATAATTTTCAGGAATAATAAAGTTCAAACATAATATTAAGAAATCCCTAACTTTTCATAAACCCTAGAATCAAAACCAAGATGAACAAACATGAATTCGTTTTAAATATAATAAATTCATCATAGAGAGCATCATAAGAGTATGAAGAAGATTCCATTTCATTGAATCAATGATCCCAGAGCCATACAGTCATGCAGAATATCAATGCAGACCAGTTATTACACGAGGCATGCAGGGGCCAGTCAATGCAATTCATGACTGGAGGCATGCAAGGGCCAGTTATTCCAGAGCCATGCAGGGAGGCATGCAAGGGAATTAAGAAAAATTACATTCATTTCGAAATTAGGATTGAGGGCCTAATTCGGACCATATAAATTCAGGGCTCCAAAACCCAAAAAGTATGCAATCTTCTTGCATCAACTTTCTCCCAGCTACAAAAGGTGAAGGAGGAGCTTCACGAACTGAGTCGCCGATTCGGTTAAAAATTGGAGCAGACATTTTTCTCTCCAAATTTTTGTTGTTGGAAGATTTTCTTTCCTCTCTTCACCTGCTTTTATATATTGACTTATACAATAATTCTTTCATATTCATTATTATATAATGTTTTTGAATACACTAAATTCTAAAGATTCAGACTAGATTTCAATTTCATAATAAAATATTTTTACAGTTGGATCCGTCTTTTCGTTGATATTTGAAAACATATACCATCTTTGAGATATCATCTTCATCAAAATCACCTCCTATAAGAATTTATGACGATGCCAAATCCTATTAATGCAATTGGATCTTGCATTTTAGGGAGTTATAAAAAATTTATCTAACGTAGATGATGATACCATACCTCTAATTACATATGTTAGGTCTTCGTAATACACAACCTGCAACATAGTTAATGTAGTCCGCATGGTTAAGGATTCCCACGCCGACCTACAAGTTTCCAAGATAAGTTGTTCTTGCTGTGGTTTATTTTTCTGAAAATACGGATTTGCTTAAAAGAAAAAATAAAGACCTTTTGCTAGTTGTCTGTGTGGTATTACAACAAGTTCATAGAGAAAATATAACATAAAATTGGGCTTGGCCCAATAAAATCTATGAGCTTGGAATATTGAACCAAGCCCCATGTAATCTTGGGTGAGTCAACCTTGTGAATTGCCATTAATCTGTCGTGTTCATGATCAGCAAGAACATTTATGCTTAATTAATCAACTTATGAGGCTGTTTGGAAACCATTATTTTAATTGATTATCATCCCATAACCCATTATACAGATTATAATGGATTCCGTATGCGTTTCGTAACCATTATATATTGCTTATTTTAATCATAATTGAAAAAATCCATTATTTCCATAAACATGAAAAAGTTGTTTTGAAAATTTATTATAATCAATTATTTTTTCTAAGAAACTAAAATTGAATTTTTTTTTCTTCTTATTTTCTCAAAAATATCCAGAGAGAGACAAAAAAACAACATAGGACTAAAAAAATATCCTAGATCATTGTTTTTTCCTCTACTTTTTGAGATTATCATCCTAACATAATCAATTATTTGAAAATAATGTTTGGAAAAATTTATTTTGAAAATGATTATATCAAAATCATTTATCAATTTATGATTATCTATAATCATAAATAGATAATCATAAATTTTACCGAACAAGGCCTATACCACAAACTCATCTTCGGTTGGGATATCTTGATGCTATGTGATAGTCTTATAAAAACATCTCTCTGGGTGTCTCTCGCTACTAGAAAATGTGAAAGTTGTTGGAAATACCCTCTCTTAGTGTCACGGTGTACAAAGTGATGGTCTTGTGAATGGCGGAAAAGCTTTGTTGAGACTTGCTCCAAACATCCTTAATTACTCACAAAAAAGAAACGTGCCCGTTTCTCACACGTACATTTCACGAACTCTGAACTCATATTTTTCCAGTTCAAACATATCCGGTTCGGGTTCCACCGTTAGTCACAATAAAAGAGAAAACTTTTCTCTTCGTTCTCTTCACCTTCTCTTTTCACAGTTCGAGTACGATTGAGAAACCCATCAGTTCATGTACCAATTGTTTCTCATCTTCCTCTTTTGTTAACCAATCTTTGATTGGTTTGTACCTTTAGAACTTAAGAAGCTATTGCTTGTTGGGTCAAGAACTTTTCTTACCTTGCTTACTATTTTTGGACTCCACCATCAACAACAGTTCACGAACCCGGTAAGTTTTTCATTTTCTCTGTTGTGTTTTTGTTCAAAAGATGGCTTCTAGGAAAAGGTTAAGCCATGGTGAAAGTTCAAGTTCTCAACCCAATCAAAACTTAGGTAGCGATAATGAGTTTGAAGATGATGAAATTGGCTTAGACGTTTTACATCCTTTTTATGACCCCCTCGCTCTTCAAATTAGCTTTACTAGTCTTCTCACCAGAATAAATATGTTAAGTTCCTTAAAGGGAAGTTTGTCATAGAAAGGGTTTATGATCAGATCATTACCGAACCCGAGTTTCACCCGGTTCATGAATCAACATGAGTGGGGTTATATTCATGATGGTATTGGGTTTTCTTATCTTGAGATGACGTGCCAGTTCTATGCTAACCGCATGCCGCCAACAAAGTCGATTCTTTGCTTCAAAATAATGCTGAAAGGGATAACATTTGAGGTAAATCGTGAAGTGATTGCATATTTGCTGAACTTATCACTTGATCGCTTATTTGCAATTCCTCAACCTGAGAAGCACATACCAACTCAGGGACAGTTATCCAAATTGCTTCTAAATAGAAGTGAATCATGGTCTGGGGCAAGTTGTTTGTTGACAACATTGGCTTTCATTTGAAAGTATTTAGTAATTTGGTTGTTGCAAACCTGATTCCAAGTACACTGGATAAGAATCATTGGAGAAGGTTTGCTACCTTGTCTCGGGTGAAGAGATTGATTTCTGTGGTCTAATTATTCGTCGATGATTCATATGGTTTCACAGAAAAATATTGGGTTTCCATGTCGTATCAAGAGAATCGCAATCAATTTAAGGTTAAACCTATTGGCACTCGCACCGGTTAAACTTCTCCTCTTTCCTAGGCAATTATCAACAAGATGAAGAAGCCAGTCAATTCTGAAGACAATCTTCTTAATGAAAGAATTGAGTGCCTACAGGAACACTTGAGCTATGTATTGGGGATTCATCCTGAATTAACTGAACATGTGTGTAAGATTGCTGAGAAATATAATCGCAATCAAGCTTGGATCTTTCTTTTTTGTTGTTGAAACTTCTTTTGATAAGTTATTGTAAGGGTTGTAATAACTTTTATTTTAGCTTTGAATGTATTTTTTCATGCTAAAAGTACTACATCGATGAGAAGTTTTTATGTCTTGTCAAAAGTTAAGTCTTTCATATGTCGATATGCATGTATTGATACAAGATCAATGAAATTTTGACAAACAAAAGTTAAGCCTATTATGTCATTTATTGATGAAGATAGGTTAAAATCTTTTGTTTACGAGGATTATGTCTATTGTATGTCATTATGCAAATAGTGATGGAAAATAGAATGAATCCTTGTATATTCTTGATATTGATCTTCCCCGATCCATATTTTATGTATATACTTGTGCTCCATAAGTCTTATTGTGTGAGCATTTCCAACGAAACTAATCATAGATTCGTTTGTGATTATTTTGGTTGTGTATTTCGATTAAATTAAACATGAGTTCTCGTGTGGTTAGTTTAATTGAGAATTTAGGGTACAAAATCATTTTGTGGTTTTTGGTGTCCAAAGAAATCCTTCTTTTCTCATGAAAGTAAAGTCGCTCTTGTTGTTCTTTCGGAAAGGACATCAAATGAGGGAGAGTTCTTTTGAACTTGCGCTTAATTTCCATATCTTTGTGGGAAGTGCGGTTGTGGATTATTTGAGGAGTTATCTTGTATCTTTATAAAATCCGTGATGAATGCATTTATCTTCGGCTTTATGATTGCATCTAAACAAAGTTGATATGTACTTTTCTTTTGTCTTGAAGTGTCTCCATGAAAATTTCATTAGGATCCCGTTTTCGTACCTTTGCCAATTTTATTGACAAAAAGGGGAGAATTAATTTGTAGTTCACACTACAAATACATATGGTTTTCGGATCATTATACAAGGAGGGGTGGTTTTCGTGTTGAGACGAAGTATTGACTAAGGGGATGTGATACATATCACCATAGTATTGTTGTCGAAGTTGTGATATGAGAACTTTGATGCTGTGTAATAATACTATGACACTGTATAACAATGATCGAGAGCTTTTGTTTTCTCATTATTATGGCTACGCAACTTCAACAACTATGATGATGAACTGAACATCTATGAAATCATAGAAGTACTTGAAAAAAACGAAGTTTTCGAGTAACGTTGAAGCACCAAGGAGATCAAGCATGTGGACTGATAGGTGTAGAATACACCGTATTTTCTATGAAGAGTTTATGCTTTCTTTGATATTTTTCATGTGAATTATGTATCTTATGTGTGAATTTGAGTTATTAGGTGCTTTGGAGTCGTTTTGGAGCAAAAAAGAAGAAGAATCCGTGTCTTTTGAGCAAAAAGGGCAGAATTGTCATTTCAGGGGCAAATACTATCGGAGCCGAGCCGAGTTAAGGGGCGACTTTATTTGGAGGAGTACTAAATCCAAGCCGCTGAGGTTAAGGGGTTGTCAATGGGTGGCCCCTATCCGCTGTCATGGGTGTGCTATTAGCACCCAAATCCAACCTACCCTAAAATCGAGAGATGTTCCTCTCATTCACCACCTCTTTCACCTGAAACGAAAACAAAGGAGTGGTCGTGCTTTCGCTGGAGTCGATAAGAAATCGAGAACGAGAAAGAAGAACGAGTAGCGGCTGTTGTCGTTGAATCTGGATCGAAGATATGGCAAGGTTGGAACTGTAATGATTTGTAGTTGAATTTCGAAATTCAGATCAAGAGGTTATGTACCGATGCTGTTAAAGAGTGAATCAAGAGAAGGAGACGGATTTGATTGCAGTTCAATGATCTGCTATTGCTGTGAAGATTGGTACGAATTTGATGGAGATTGATGATGCACTGAAGATGGGATTGCTGGTTGGTAACCAAGGTTGAGATGTCATTTGTTGGTTCGGGAGACAAAATGGGCTTTTTGTGGTGGTATTGTTGGAATAGAGAACATGAAACTGCAGTGAATGTTGAACTGAGTGAAAGAATTAGAGAAGAACACCAAGGAGGTGGTTTGTTGGGTCAAGTTTATGATGTTTTCCATGGGTCGAGGTGGTATTTGGTGCAGGTCAGTGGTTGTGAAATTCAGGTGGAGTTATTGGCTACGAGAAAGAAGGAAAGAAACTACCAGTCCGATCCAGGTTTTGTTCAAGGGATCAAGACGATGGGTTGATTTTGAGCTGAAGTGTTGCTTCCGTTAGTCATGGCCAAGTGCACAGGTCGAGTCTTGAAGTAAAAGATAGTGAAAGAGTTCAGCTCTTAGCCATGGTTCAGAGGGCTTAATACAATATTATTGCAACGGGAAGCCGGAGTTCAGGTAATGGCGTTGCAGGTGATATTGGTTGTTCGAACTACAGAAATAGGATCATGTTGCAGGTGATGATGCACTGGCGCAGTTGGTATTATGAAATGAATGGCCTAAGATTGGAGATAAGGGTGTGCTGCTCAGGTGGTACAAGAAAGAAGATAAGATGCAGCTGGAGAGTTATGCACCACAGTAGTACAAGATGTAGCTGAGCGAGACAATGGCTCTGATGTTGCTTCGAGATTACGGTGGTAGGCGATGCATTTGGAGAGCTTGGTCTTGAGATGGTACTGCTGAAATTGATGTGTGCCAGACTTTGTTGGCTGTTTGGAGGGATTAGAACTCGGTCTCACAGCAATGTAAAGAGGGATATGGGTAGAGCCGAATCCGTTGCCAAGAAAGAAAGCTAAACATGCTACATATAAGTGCTTGCTGATGATGGCTGAACAAATAAGAGATGGGTTTAAGGAGTTGTGAGAAGTGCAGTTGGCTGTAGGTTTAGATGTATGGTGCAGACTGCAATGGAGCAGAGATAAATGAGCTTGACAGTGCAGAAATAGTGCGAAAATGGAGCAGAAATGGCGAGTCGGTGGTACTAGCTCGGGTTGCCGGATTTCGGGAGTTAAAGTGTGAATTGCAGTATTTCAGTGAATCGCGAGGGGGGTATGAGTCGGATGCAAGAAATGATGGCCGGACATATGAGCTACGGATCACGCTTTTGAGTGCGTTTTCGCAAGATAAGAAATTGGCTTAAATGGTTCTTTTGTGAATGTATGGACTGGCAGAGAAGGAGAGTTGAGGTACTGAAGTATACAATTGTCCCGTGATAGTTTCCGAAGACTAAGTGGCTCCGAGACAATTTTCCAGCGATGACGTCATCAATTCCGGCGAAACTTTTTGGACCCAAAATTTCCAGAGACTTATTTTCACTCATGGGCTTGGTGGACGAATGTGAGACGGGTTTTGAGAAGACTTGACCTACTTTTGGGTATCCTTTTGGGAGAGGCATATAAATAGAACTTTTTCTTTAAACCTAGATATATCTCCATGAGGGAGACTTCTACTTTTGTTCTAGGGTTTCACATGATAGGTTCTTCTAAACTTTCTATGATGATTTCCAAAAACAAAAGTAACTAAGTTTTATTATTGGTTAAAGATGTAGTTGGATTTTGCAACCAAGTTATGATTTTTATGAATTAGTTTTCTCTCAATATTATCGTTTGATTTCTACGGGTTATAATAATTGCATGATTGATGTATTGCAATATGATTGAATGTTTGTTTAGTTAAGTCTAGAATTGATTGAACTCACATCCATATCTATAGCTATTTTAGGGTTTTTCATCAAGCGATAACCTTGAATACGAGTAGCATGATATGATTCTAGGTTGTAGTGATACATCCTTGTAGTCATATGTAGAAATTGACCTTTGTTCGAATTGTTTGCGCAATGTATTTCAATTGCATTGATTAGCCTATTTCTGAAACTTAATGCTCCTAGGAATTGAACTTGATTAGCGCAAGGCGTTAGGTTATTCTTTAGGTAGAATTCACATACGCAGCTCTAATGTGTGTGTTGATGAACTTTGGAAATTTATGGAGTATTCTTGCAATAAGGTATTCTATGGATTTTGATGATAGCGAGATTAAATACGAATTCTATTCATATATTCATAAACTTGTTTACAATTGAAGATGAAACCTTTATCCAATATTTTCTCATCCTTGATTTGGGTGCTTTATTTCTTTGCTTTGTTTTTATTTTCTATTAGTATATAAAAATCAGAAAACCCCCGGTGTTTAAGATAGGAAACCAAAACATATTGACAACCTAGACCTCTCTGTGGGATCGATCCTTTCTTGCCCTTGCTATATTTATATTTTGAGTAGTAAGAAAGTGTGAATTATTTTTGACGCTTACGACAATGATCAAATTTATGCCGCTGCCGGGAGGCAGCGGTTGTTAATTGTTTTTGGTTTCTTATTTTTGTTTTACTTTTTTCTTATTCTTTGGTTTCTAACCGAGTTTGAGAATCTCGTTTCAGGTACCAATTTCTATGGATCGGAGCATATTGGAGCAATCACTACGGCTTTCAACCTCAACAATATGACAACTATCACCCTTACTTTAGTACAATCAAAATCAATCCTTTGGTTATGATCCATACTCCACGTACCCTTTTAGTTATTCTCATACATTCCAACCTTCTTATGATGGGTATGTAAGTGAGCAACAAAGAGGGGATGATACTTGTGCTCCTATTAATTTTTCCTCTAATTTGGTAGATGAAATGCAACAATTTATGGACAGCATGGAGTCAGTTTGTGGACAACCAAGCGTAGAACCAATTTCATCGACCGAATGTGCTCATATTATGTTTGGCCCAAATTCGATCGTAGTTATGATCATCCACCCATTCAAAGGGAATATAATTGGCCTAACAATACCGAAGTAAGTAATTCTACTTTTTCTTTGTCGAATGAGCTTTACAAACAAATGGAACACTATTTTCGAGTTTGGATGAATCACTCCAAGAGCTTCAAAAAAGGTGTTTCCACTTTAAGACAAGGCATTGAAGAATACAAGGAGGAAATGAATAATTATGTTGAAAAAGGCGAACCCTTGGGGACTTTTGCTGATATTTGTGTAGTTAACTCAACTCTTGATCGTAATAATGATCATTCACCTATTCAAAAGGATGAGTTGGGGATTAGCAACACTAAATTCAGCGAGAACCAATCTTATGTTGACTATGATAGTGATGATGATTATTATGAAAATACATCGTTTGAACCAATTTATGGTGACATCCCCGAGGAGTGTACAATGGAGTCTTTTTGCGATCAAGGTGAAGTTGAAAAGGAATATGATGACGCTAGTGTAGCTTACTCAAGCATTGATCTTTATAACGATCAACAACCTATTCAAACGGTAGAGCTTGAGGATGATGCAATGAGTGTTCTAAAGAAATTCCTTATGGACAATATTGCATCCGCAAAAGAGTATGTGCCTTACAACAAGGAGGAATATGTTGAGAATGATACCGTTATGACCAATATTGTGGAAGACCCAATTGAGCTTGCAAATGATTGTAATGATGATGTTTATGTCGATACTTTGGTTACGGCAGAAACGGACGAAGAATGGTTGCAAGGTTTGATAGAGGACCATGATATACAAGAGGTGAATAATTCACTTGAGTTTTTCAAGGATGAAGAGGATTCCGTGCTACAAGAGATTGTGCGAGGTTTGTCTAACCCTTTGCATATTGATTCTTCTCCTTTACCTCTTATTGGTTTGAATTTATGTGCTTCAAAAATATTGTTGAATGATTTTCTATCTCGATTTCCGCCATTAGAGATACTTGATTCTCATACTATGCAGGTTTTGGAACAAGAAACCGTGGAGGTACCCGACTTCTATATTCTTTATACACTTCCAAGTGTGAACAAGAATAAGTGTGGGGGAAGCTTTTATCGGCTAATAGCTTCACTTTTGCTTTATTGTACTAATATTTGTGTGAAGATAGTGTTTGCAAAACAGGTTCTATGGAAGGATCCCCAACTTTCTTTATTTTTGTATGGGGAATGAATCTTACAAGAATCTTACAAGAAGCTAAGTCGTCCAAGAATCAGATTATTGGTGTATGGGGAATGAATCTTACAAGAAGTTAAGTCGGGCCGTCGACTTTAAAACAAGCGCTAAGTGGGAGGCAACCCACCGGTTTTGTATCTTTACCTTTATCTTTTTATTTTTATGCATTTGTTTTTATCTTTATTTTCTTTATTTTTGTATATCATTTGCGGAATTTCCCACCTTGAACTTTCTTTGGACGATTCAATTTTACATTGAGGACAATGTAAAGTTTAAGTGTGGGGGAGCATTTATATGTTTTAGTTTGTTTTATACATAATAAAAAAAAAAAAAAAAAAAAAAAAAAAAAAAAGAAAAATTGAAAAACCAAGAAAAAATTGTGCTTTTTGAACTCGGAAATGTAGAAAATTGTGCCTTTAGGATGACACCATTAGTGGGTGGAACCATTTTGAATGCGGGGAGTTGAGGAACCAATTAACTAAAAGGGACGAACATAGCTCATGAATCATAAATACCATGATAGTTGTTACCATATCTCGGAATATCACCATATCACATTCTATTTTTATTTTTCCATATTTATCTATTGTTCTCTAAGTGCTTTGGTGGGTCACTAAAATCGACGTGTTATTACTGCTAGGATGAAATAGAGTGATTGAGTTACTAGAAAAACAAAAGAAAAAAATGAAAAAAGAAAAAAAAAAAAAAAAAAAAAAAAAAAAAGAGACCATTAGACCAAAAACGGAATAAAGAAAGACACTTGGGAATAGCAATAGATGTGTGAAACGTAGTCCCCGTCTCCGTCGCCTAAACAAGCGTGGAATGCGGGATCCAAGGCAACTATCATGTACTTGCTGACAAGAAGCATGCGCTTGGATCCAGCTTTGATCTAATCATGCCGTCTAAAAAAGAAAGTGAAAAAGAAAAGAAAAAGAAAAGGAAGTTTTATATTTGGTGAATAAAGTCACACTGGTTCCCTTGTTTATGCCGGTGAGTTGATGTAGAAATAAGTTTGTTGACCACTTGGTTCCCTTATATATGCCAAGTGTGTTGACACTAGAATTGACCAAGTAGCTCAATCCAATAGGATTAGGTTCATCTTAGCAGTGACCTTCAGATAGATATGGGAAACATCGAACACTTGTGAACATTCGCCAACATCTACATCTATATACATCTTCTTAATCTTTTCATTGTGATTGTGGCTTGTTAGTTTCCGAGTATTGTGGCTTGTTCGACTATCTAATTAGAGTTTATTTACTAATATATGAATTGAATTTGCAAGGTACCTCCTCCTCGTAGTCATTTTGGATTCGTTCATTGATTTGTCACGAATAGACGGAGTTTGAAATATAGGTTTTGTAGGTATATCTCTAGTAAACCTTCACGAGACTATAACTCGTCCACTAGGGACACCTAGGGGTTTAAAGGCTTGTTATTTATGCTAAAATTAACCGAAGCCTCGACGTCACGGAGTTGTATGTATGTTTTTATTTTGTTTGATTTGCTCGAGGACTAGCAAAGTCTAAGTGTGGGGGAATTTGATAGGTGTAGAATACACCGTATTTTCTATGAAGAGTTTATGCTTTCTTTGCTATTTTTCATGTGAATTATGTATCTTATGTGTGAATTTGAGTTATTAGGTGCTTTGGAGTCGTTTGGAGCAAAAGAAGAAGAATCCGTGTCTTTTGAGCAAAAAGGGCAGAATTGTCATTTCAGAGGCAAATACTATCGGGAGCCGAGCCAGAGTTAAGGGGCGACTTTATTTGGAGGAGTACTAAATCCAAGCCGCTGAGGTTAAGGGGTTGTCAATGGGTGGCCCCTATCCGCTGTCATGGGTGTGCTATTAGCACCCAAATCCAACCTACCCTAAAATCGAGAGATGTTCCTCTCATTCACCACCTCTTTCACCTGAAACGAAAACAAAGGAGTGGCTGTTGTTTCTGCTGGAGTCGATAAGAAATCGAGAACGAGAAAGAAGAACGAGTAGCGGCTGTTGTCGTTGAATCTGGATCGAAGATATGGCAAGGTTGGAACTGTAATGATTTGCAGTTGGATTTCGAAATTCAGATCAAGAGGTTATGTACCGATGCTGTTAAAGAGTGAATCAAGAGAAGGAGACGGATTTGATTGCAGTTCAATGATCTGCTATTGCTGTGAAGATTGGTACGAATTTGATGGAGATTGATGATGCACTGAAGATGGGATTGCTGGTTGGTAACCAAGGTTGAGATGCTGCTGTTGGTTCAGAGACAAAATGGGCTTTTTGTGGTGGTATTGTTGGAATAGAGAACATGAAACTGCAGTGAATGTTGAACTGAATGAAAGAATTAGAGAAGAACACCAAGGAGGTGGTTTGTTGGGTCAAGTTTATGATGTTTTCCATGGGTCGAGGTGGTATTTGGTGCGGTCGGTGGTTGTGAAATTCGGTGGAGTTATTGGCTACGAAAAGAAGGAAAGAAACTACCAAATCCGATCCAGGTTTTGTGCAATGGTTAACCAAGGCTCAAGGGATCAAGACAGGGGTTGATTTTGAGCGGAAGTGTTGTCCGGTTAGTCATGGCCAAGTGCACAAAGTCGAGTCTTGGAAGTAAAAGATAGTGAAAGAGGTCAGCTCTTAGCCATGGTTCAGAGGGCTTAATACAATGTTGTTGCAACGGGAAGCCGGAGTTCAGGTAATGGCGTTGCAGGTGATATTGGCTGTTCGAACTACAGAAATAGGATCATGTTGCAGGTGATGATGCACTGGCGCAGTTGGTATTATGAAATGAATGGCCTAAGATTGGAGATAAGGGTGTGCTTTGCCAAAGGTGGTACAAGAAAGAAGATAAGATGCACTGGAGAGTTATGCACCACGGTAGTACAAGATGTAGCCGAGCGAGACAATGGCTACGATGTTGCTTCGAGATTACTGGGGTAGCCGATGCATTTGGAGAGCTTGGTCTTGAGATGGTACTGCTGAAATTGATGTGTGCCGGACTTTGTTGGTCATTTGGAGGGATTAGAACTCGGTCTCGCAGCAATGTAAAGAGGGATATGGGTAGAGCCGAATCAAGTGTAAGAAAGAAAGCTAAACATGCTACATATAAGTGCTTGCCGATGATGGCTGAACAAATAATAGATGGGTTTAAGGAGTTGTGAGAAGTGCAAAGTTATCGTAGGTTTAGATGTATGGTGCAGATCAGCAATGGAGCAGAGATAAATGAGCTTGACAAAGTGCGTAAATAGTGCGAAAATGGAGCAGAAATGGCGAGTCGGTGGTACTAGCTCGGGTTGCGGATTTCGGGAGTTAAAGTGTGAATTGCAGTATTTCAGTGAATCGCGAGGGGGGTATGAGTCGGATGCAAGAAATGATGGCCGGACATATGAGCTACGGATCACGCTTTTGAGTGCGTTTTTGAAGATAAGAAATTGGCTTAAATGGTTCTTTTGTGAATGTATGGACTGCGAGAGAAGGAGAGTTTGAGGTACTAGAAGTATACAATTGTCCTGGTGATAGTTTCCGAAGACTAAGTGGCACGAGACAATTTTCCCCGACCGGATTCCGCGATGACGTCATCAATTCCAGCTGACACTTTGGACCCAAAATTTCCAGAGACTTATTTTCACTCATGGGCTTGGTGGACGAATGTGAGACGGGTTTTGAGAAGACTTGACCTACTTTTGGGTATCCTTTTGGGAGAGGCATATAAATAGAACTTTTTCTCTAAACCTAGATATATCTCCATGAGGGAGACTTCTACTTTTGTTCTAGGGTTTCACATGATAGGTTCTTCTAAACTTTCTATGATGATTTCCAAAAACACAAGTAACTAAGTTTTATTATTGGTTAAAGATGTAGTTGGATTTTGCAACCAAGTTATGATTTTTATGAATTAGTTTTCTCTCAATATTATCGCTTGATTTCTACTGGTTATAATAATTGCATGATTGATGTATTGCAATATGATTGAATGTTTGTTTAGTTAAGTCTAGAATTGATTGAACTCACATCCATATCTATAGCTATTTTAGGGTTTTTCATCAAGCGATAACCTTGAATACGAGTAGCATGATATGATTCTAGGTTTTAGTGATACATCCTTGTAGTCATATGTAGAAATTGACCTTTGTTCGAATTGTTTGCGCAATGTATTTCAATTGCATTGATTAGCCTATTTCTGAAACTTAATGCTCCTAGGAATTGAACTTGATTAGCGCAAGGCGTTAGGTTATTCTTTAGGTAGAATTCACATACGCAAACTCTAATGTGTGTGTTGATGAACTTTGGAAATTTATGGAGTATTCTTGCAATAAGGTATTCTATGGCTTTTGATGATAGCGAGATTAAATACGAATTCTATTCATATATTCATAATCTTGTTTACAATTGAAGATGAAACCTTTATCCAATATTTTCTCATCCTTGATTTGGGTGCTTTATTTCTTTGCTTTGTTTTTATTTTTTATTAGTATATAAAAATCAAAAACCCCGGTGTTTAAGATAGGAAACCAAAACATATTGACAACCTAGACCTCTCAGGATCGATCCTTTCTTGCCCTTGCTATATTTATATTTTGAGTAGTAAGAAAGTGTGAATTATTTTTGACGCTTACGATAGCGATCATGGACGAGAAGCTACAAATTTTTATCTATTTTGTAATCCATATGTATTGATAGTTTTGGCACTAAAATTGACAAAGGGGAGATTGTTTGAGCACTGCTTCGGTTAGAACTCGCATGTGTTTCTATCTCAAGCATGTTTGTCAATATTTGTGATCAAAACTATATGTCTTGATTTCTAGTATACTTATGACTAATTCTCGGTCTAGAATAGTTTAGTGTAGTTGAGCTCCAGACTCCATGGCGATTATCTTACGAAGACGAAAAACTACTCGAGGAACTAGTGGAACTTCATCCGACAAAAAGTTATGTGGAGACTTGAACTTATCTATCACTCAAAAGTATACTATATCTCCTACTCTTGAGACAATAGTCGTATAAGTATGATAGTTTTCATACATACACATTTGCTATTTCGAGACGAGTTTACTCGCCTATCTTTTTCTCGAAATATGTGTTGGTGAGCTTTCGCTTTAACCATTTTCATCTTTAACCATGACGAAAGTCATGATGACATTTCAATCTTGAAAATAGCTTTGATGACGATAGTCGTGAATAACGATTGTTATAACATTATAAAAGAATGTTTCAATGATTGAAATGTAGAGTTGAGATTACCAACTATGGATATAAGCATATATAGTGTGTTCGCACATTAGTGTATAAATCCATGTCACGGAAACCAAGTGCGTGCATATGTGTGCATGCGGTGTTGGTGAAGGAGACAGGTTGAGTACGCGTACCAGCGGAAGTTTTCATACCGAAAATTTCTGTTGAGTTTGTAGTTTGCAAACTAGTAAACCGATCACCTTAGGTTCGCATACCCGACGGTACCCACGGAAGTTTTCGAACCGAAAATTTCTGGGCCGGAGCTAAGGTACGCATACCCAGTTTAGTTATTTCTCAAATCGGTAGTTCATGAACTTAAAACAATAATTTATAAGGAATGCAATCTTTGCCAACCTTGGCTATATTGTTCATGAATTGATTCAAGTGGATCAAACCTATTTTGTTTCAATTGTGTCTATGAATAAAGACCTAAGTAATTGAACAACTCTTCAACTAGTTATTATGAATCATTTGAACTAGTTATGAGAAAGATGAATACGGTTAATATGAAAGTGCTCATATGGCTAACGATTAGTTAACTATTTGTGAACCAACTAAGTGTACACGTTTAGGTACGGTTACTCAAACCTAAATGAATACATTTCATTTGTGCGTGATAAGCTAAGTCTCGATCTAACGGTTGAAAGATATTAGCTTGGTTGAATCGGTTTTTCATCTAACGGTGAATATTGAATGCTTTGTTACCAAGGTAACTTAGATTGCAAACCCCGATTTGAAAACTATATAAGGGGAACTCTACTTAACCGGAAAAACTAATCCCCTCACCTCCCGTGTGATACTAGTTGGTTTTGCTAGATTCGATTCTCCTTTAACCTTAGGTTTCTTCTCCGAGACCACCAGTAGGTTAACGACTGAAAGACTTCATTGGGATTGTGAAGCCGACGAAATTACTTCTCTTGTAGTTGAGCGATCTGATCTTGCCATTTTATATCATACGAGTTGAATTCAATAATTGACTTGAGATTATATCTCCGATAGGGCAAGATAAAAATAAAACACAAACATCTTCGTCTCATCGTTTGTGATTCCACAATATCCAGTTTCGCTACCATACGATTTAGATTATTGTGAGGTGATTGCGAATACTAGGCTGTTCTTCGGGAATATAAGTCCTGGTTATCAATTAGTTCATGTTCACCTTGATTTATCAAAAGACGAAACAAAACTCATAGGTTTATCCGTGGGAGACAGATTTATCTATTATCGTAGACTTTTAAATGTGATACTGATTTGTTTATTAAAGTCTTCGACTTTGGGTCGTAGCAACTCTTAGTTGTGGGTGAGATCGACTAATGGAATCAAGTGCGTAGTATCCTTCTCCGGGATCGAGACGTAAGGAGAGCAACTGTACCTTGAATCGGTGTGAGATTGATTAGGGTTCAACTACAGTCCAGGACCAAAGTTAGTTTGTAGTAGGCTAGTATCTCGTAGCGGCTTAATACAAAGTGTGGTGTTCAATCTGGACTAGGTCCCGGGGTTTTCTCGCATTTGCGGTTTCCTCGTTAACAAAACTTCATTGTATGTGTTATTTCTATTCCGCATTATATGTTGTTATACAATTAAAATATCACAGGGTTGTGTGTTGTATCGATCAATTGTGAAATCCAACCTTTGGTTGTTGATTGGAAATTGATTGATCCTTGGATATTGGTCTTTGGTACCATCCAAGTTTATCTCTCTTGTATTTGATAAAGACTCACAGATTTCTATTTGCTTGAGTATAGATCAAATCGAGAGATAAAGATATTTACTCCTTGATATAATTTTTATTAAGATTGAGTCTGACTGTCTAGTTGATTCTCTTAAAAGTATATTAGAGTTAGTCCATACAGATTGTTAATCGAAATATTGGGTGAGATTGTTGTACCCCCGCTTTTTCACATGTGTTAGGCATTTGTCTAGGTATTTATTACATTTGCGAGTAACAGCCGCAGAAATAGCATGTCCTGGGGTGAAGGAAGTAGTTCTAGCACCAGTGAACGGAGAGACACACGTGACATCAAAGCACATATCCCGGCCCTTTTCCTAATTACAGAAGAGTAAATCTACTGGCCTTAAGACATGAGCGGTGTCGGACAAGAAACCCATAGAAACCTCCTTGCGAGCAGCCACACCGGCTTTGTACCAAAAATCCGCCAAAACATCATGAAACAAGTCGTTTTGAAATTTGATGTCGATCGCACTAGCGCAATGTAAAGCATGATCACCATACCCGGAGAGCTTGTTGATATCTCGGCATGATGCAAAAGCAATTGTATCCTATAATATAATGCCTTGTAAGTGCCGAGTCTGTGCACAGGAGGCCACGAAACAAAATTGGGAAGTATCACCATAGTGTAAACCCCTGAACCACCATTCTTGATGGGAAAAGTCATAGTTGTTGTTGAACAATACCATTCTTAACACACAGTACCAGATTTGGTTTCTTAATTTTCATTCTCTGTGGGTTTCTTTTATACTTGTGCATTCGGAAACGAAAGATATATAAGCTTAAGGAGAAATTCTATAAGCAAAATGGTGGATTGTTGTTGACGCAACGTTTATCTTCTACTGAAAATGGGGCAGAATCAACAAGAATCTTTACATCCGAAGAACTAGAATTGGCAACCAACAAATTCAATGAGAGTGAAGTTCTAGGGAGAGGAGGATATGGTGTAGTTTACAAGGGAACTTTATCTAATAATCGTATAGTCGCCATAAAAAAGTCTAAGGTATTCAACCACAGTCAAGTGGAGCAGTTCGTAAATGAGGTAGTTATCTTAGCTCAGATTAACCACAGAAACGTGGTGAAGCTTTTGGGTTGTTGTTTAGAAACTGAAGTTCCTCTGCTCGTATACGAGCATGTATCGAGTGGTACACTTTCCGAGCATATCCATTACAAACAATAATTCTCCTGACATGTCTTCCATGACCTGGGAAGCTCGTCTGAGGATTGCAACCGAGGTTGCAACAGCAATTGCATATTTTCATTCTGCAGCATCTCTACCCATAATTCACGGGGATATAAAATCTGCCAACATATTATTAGATGAAAATTTCACAGCTAAGGTTTCATATTTTGGAGCGTCAAGATTAATTCCTCTAGATCAAACTCATGTAAATACTGCGGTTTACTTTACTTTAGGATATTTGGATCCGGAGTACTATCATACTAGCGAACTGACAGATAAAAGTGATGTGTATAGTTTTGGTGTAGTTCTTGCAGAACTCTTAACGGGCGAAATACCACTCTGCCTTGAGAGACCAGAAGCGCAGAGAAATCTTGCAACTTATTTCACTTCTTATATGGAAGGAAATGATCCGGCTCAACTTATTGATGCTAAAGTTGCAATCGATGGAAAACTAGATGAGATTTTTGCAGAGCAGAAATTGCAAAAAAATGCCTCAACTTAAGGGATGAGATTTCTACAATGAAGCGAGATAGCAGAGATTTACAAATTTTGCAAAGGTCAGAGTCAACCGGTTCAAATCATCAGAACAGGCGCCACCAGCTGAATGGGAAATCAACTTTCCATCAGAGCCAACCGATCTCTATAGCGTCCCAATGAGTTATGTTGACGATCCAACCGATCCAATGAGTTCGGTCACCGATCACTCAAGCCAGTACAGCGTGGGGACAAGTATGAGCACTCTCTCTATGAATCTCCCAAGGTGAATTGGTATGTAAAATTCGCATCAAATATATTGGTGGATTGCTGTGAATTGGTATGTAAAATTTTAGAAAAGTTGTCTGGCAAAGAAAAACATAAGTAATTTGTATCTTATTGCTGCGGAATATTAATTCGGCATAGTTTAGACGAAATTGTCTACAAATTACATGAACAGGGAAGAAAAGGTTTTAACACCCAAATTTAAAAGAAATACAAATATAAAATCAATTTCCAAACCCTAGGACTCAGAAACGCATCTTCTTGGTGGGTAGCAGTAATAAATCATCCTTGATTGTACTTTCCGCTAAGTACCGGTGCATGCTTAGCTCTTTTTGCTGGTCGATTGGACGATGAAGAGGCTTCTTGGAGAGTCACATCACCTGAGTTGTCGCTGCTGCTAGCAGAAGGTGCTCCCTGAGCTGAGTTCACTAGTTGGTCTTGCTGAGGCCACATACTTGGGACACCATAGGCAATAGCAGCTGCGCGCCACCTCGCGGAAATTGCTTCAATGAAATGATGGTTAACTAAATTAGCTTATGTTTCAAGAAATGTACGACGCAGAAGAAGGGAAATAAAGCTTACTCTGAAACATCGCGGTATTCTGTTTTTGAAAATACAGGCGGGTTTCAAGAAGTTTTTTCTCATTGACTACCTTTTGGTAATCCCGCTGCAAAACATAAAACAACCAAAGAAATCGATTTAGCCTAATATGGTATACACCGAAACACTATTTACCCGTTGGTGTTTGAGAATTATATGCAATTCTCTAAAAAATATGCGCATCATACAAAATATACCTTCAATAGCTCCAATGCAAGGCGATAATTTGTTGCTTCAGCTTGGAGGGATTCAATTTTGTTCTCCAGATTCAAAATATATGGGGCATTTTGGGCTCTGGATCGAGCAACAGCTTCACGGATTTTCAAAAGCCTGCAAAATGCAAATATCATAAATTTGAATTATTATCATCTACTTGACAGATATGGGCGTTCAAAATAGCATTTTCGTTTTTTTTTTCCTGCGTTCTGACCGTGAAAAAGGATAGTCCCTAGGAACTAACATCCCTATTCTAAAAATATAATTAACCTTCATCATTGACGAAGTTTAAATGAGTCGACAAAATTATACAAATTTGTAATAGCCGGTTTTTCAATCCATCCATCATTTTTAAAGTATTTTTATGTGAAAATAAATCATGTGAAACAAAAATGTAATGTGAGCACTAAATTAGGCAAATTCCAGGATGAATGTGGACTCGGACCCTATTTATAAAAGTAGGGTCTGATTCTTAATGGTTCGGTATGATTGCAAATCTGTGGACCAAGACCGGAGCCACTAAAACCCTGGATACATGTTGGGTATTGAATAATTATCAATCTTTTCCGTAAATTCTGATATCTTCTTCTTTTTGCATTAATTGGTATTATTTTTATAAAAGTTTTTTATATTTTCTTTACTAATGTTCTAAATAAAGATTAGATTTAAGCAATAAATTAAAAATCAAAAGAAAATCTAAGCGAAAACTAGCAAAATATTTAGGATTTTGATGATGAATTAAAGAATGGGTAACCGCCTAACCAGGTTTCGTGTTGAAATGGGTAATACCCTTCAAGTCCTAAGTTGTTAATGAGTCCAATTTTAAAACCCGGACCCTAATCTACGGGGTCTGATTGAATTCCTGCAGAAGGTACCCATTGACAACCCTAAAACGTGAAATACTATTTCTCGAAGGTAGAGGTATTGACTAAACCACCCATTTTAGTAAGAACGAATGAAATATATATATGCAACCTAGATGAAGTTTAAAAATTTAAAAAGAAGGAAAGAAAATCCATTTAACTCCTTACCTTGGTGTTTTCTCTTGATCAGCATTCCACAATCGATTATAGTTTTCGTAAGCAATCTACCCCAAGTTGCAAAAGGTGAAGAAAGAGATTTACGAACGGACTCACTATTGCTGATTGGACTAGACATATCTCTCTCCATCTTTTTGTTGTTGGAAGAAATTTTTCTCTTTTTGTCTGCTTTTATAGATCGAATGGCACAACTATAGAAGGAAAGTTCATACCATAATTATAAATCGTTCCTACCAATGTTAGATTCTCGAGAATTTAAATTGAACTTTAATTGCATAATAAGAGAATTTATGTTGGATCCGCATTTCACATTGATATTTGTCGTATAACGAAGAAACATACCATCTTTGATTTGATATAACGTCGTCATTAAAATTCACTTATTATGAGAAATTATGATGATGATAAATCCAATCCTATTTATATGTGCTAATACATTTTCATCATCAATTTGTCTATTATTCAAAATCTTTGTGACGTGGATGATATCGTACCTCTAACTACATAATGTTAATCTTTTGTAATATACAACCTGTTGACATAATTAATGTGATCTGTATTATTAAAGACTCGACAAAGCCAAACAAAGTTTCAAGAAAACCGACTTATTGTATTTCACTTTTTAATCAACGTTCTTCGATTAAAGATAAAAATGCGAGACCATTTTCCGGCTATGGTTTATCTATAGGAAAGGTGATGCTTATCCGGACATATTCTTAAATATGTGGTGAAAACATAAGGGTCTAACAACAATACCCAATATTTCGCCAAACAATGTATGGACAACTACAATACTATTCCGAGAGCACCAACTTACAAAGCAATCTCAATCAAGAAAGATATCAAAGAGTTATATATTTCTCAATACAATTAGCAAATCGAACAGCTAGAAATCCGTGAGCCTGATTGATATGAGAAATAACTTAGATGGTACCAAAGATCAATGCCCAAGTGTCAATCAAGTTATATCCAACAAACAAGGTCTGATTTATCAACTGATTGAACTACGCACAACCTGTGATATTTCAACTATATAAACAAATATAACTCGGAAAATAAATAATACGCATACACGAAAATTTTGTGAACGAGGAAACCGCATGCTTGAAAAACCCTGGACCTAGTCCAGATTTGAACACCATACCGTATTTAAGCCGTTATAGACACTACACTAGTACAATTTAACTTCCGATTAGAATGTAGTTGATCCCCTAACCAAGTCTCACACCGATTAAGGTACAATCGCGTTCCTTACACTCTAGAACCACGCCGGATTCTGCGCACTTGATTCCCTTAGTTGATCTCACCTTAACTAAGAGTTGATACGACCCAAAGTCGAAGACTTATAAAAAAAAAATTTCTTCCACGTAAATGTTTATTCTTTATTCGTTTTGTTCTATCTTATGATAAATAAAGGTGAACAGGAACCAACTAATAATCCGGTCTTATACTCCCGAAAAGCACCCTAAAATCATTAGTCACCTCACAATAACCCAACTTATTAGCAGAAAAAGTTATCGTGGAATCACAAAATTCTCGGACGAAGAACTTATGTGATTACCTTTATATATTACCTATCGAGATAAATCGAGTAAATCTTAGAGAAGATAAAAACTCAATACGATAGAACAAGTAAGATCAAAATATGCAAATACAAAGAAAATAGTTGGATCTAGCTTCACGAATCCCAAATGAAGTACTCAAGTCGTTAACCTAGCTAGTAGAGGTTTAGGAAAACCCTAGGTTAAAGGAGAATCGATTCTAGTTTGCAACTAAGACATATGGTACCGGGATTAGGTTTTCCAGTTTATAGATTTTTCCCTTATATATTCTTTCAAATCATGGTTCCTTACAATAAAATCTAGGTTTAGCTTAGTAACAAAGCTTTCGGTATTCACCTTGTTAGATGAAATCCCGATTTAACATTCGAACTAAGTTTGCTTAAAACTAAAGCAATATCTCTCCACCATTAGATGGTCTTAGCTTGTTACACACAAATGAAATATACTTATATTTAGATATAGGTAACCGCACCTAAATGTATATATTGGGTTGGCTCAATAACGCTTAACTCGAAGTTAGACATATGAACAGTTTGTCTTAGTCGTACTCATCTAGCACTTCAGATCAAATATGAAGATCAATCATTCATGATAGATAATCAAATGAATCTAATTGTGTGTTTTTCAATTGTTCATCATTGAATAAAAATGTATATGAACCAATTGAAACAAAATCGGTTTGATTCGTAATTATACAAAGTACTTATATAAGAATCAATTCATGAACATTAAACAACGGTTTGCAAAGATTGCATTCCTTAAATCATAAATATTTTAGTTCATGAGTATGAGAATCATACATGACCGACTTTAGAACTTAACCACTGTGTTCGCAAGCTAGATACGCGAACGGCCGCTCCATACCTTGGCCTAGTCAAGCCTTTCGCAAACCCGAGTTCGCGAACAATTGTTTCTTGCACCCAACTCAAAATTTGTTCGCATACTAGGTATGCAAACAAGAGTTCTGGACTGAATCATAACTAAACAGTTCGCATACATGAAATGCATACCGTGTTGTATCCAGACATTGGTAAGTGTTCTAAAATCTCATTTCAATCATTGAAACATCCTTAAAATAAGACTAGTAATCTCACACGTACCATTAGCTTCAAGTAATTTTCAAGTGATCGAATGATCAATACGAAACTCCCAAGCTAACATCAAATGATTGTCTCACACAAATCATATACGATGTTCAAGGTAATTTTCACATGATCATCTTTTGACTTAATATTTAGTTTCCAACAAATAAAGTGTCTCCAACTAAACTCGTCAAGAATATGATGAACATAGCTAAAGCAAAAAGCTTCCAACACATATTTCGAGAAATAGATAAGCGAATAAACTCGGCTCGAAATATCAAATGTGTATAATGTAAAAGTCTATATAGTTATACGACTTAGTCTCATTAGAAAATAAAATAGAATAGACTTCTGAGTGACAGATAGGTTTTAGTCTCCACATATCTTCTATTGATGAAGTTCCTCCAAGCTCCTTAGTAGATCTTCTTCTTCGGTTGGTGAACGCCGTGAAGTCTAAATCTCAACTACACCTTCTATCCTAATCCGAGACATAGCTATAAGTATACTAGAAATCAAGTATATAGTTTTTATTAACTAAACTTGACAAAAAAGCTTGAGATAACAACGCTTGCGAGTTTGTTGTTAAAGATCCTAGCCATAACAATAAGAAAACAAATGTTCTCAATCATTGTTATTGTAGTTGCATCTTTCTGATGACTACACCCATGTAGATCTAAAGGCTATAAAACTACTAACATTCAAGATTCAAAGATGAACAAAATGTAAAGATTGACACAAGCATATAACGTGGTTCGTCCATGAAGACCTACGTCCACGTTGTAGTTGCGGAAATCCCACAACACACCCCTTTATCATATCTTGATACTAATTTCTAGATCTAAACATATTAATCATATAAATCTCAAAATATAAGTGCTAGAAATTTAAATAGACACACAAGATTTTTACATGGTTCGATAAATGTGATCTACATCCATGGTTCTTCACTATGATTGTGGAATTACATAAATATTACATTTAGAATCTCCATTAATGAGTATTTGGAGATTTCTAGATCTAGTTTTGGGGAAGAAGATGATAAAGAAAATAAACTCACTCTTTACAAATGTGTCTTTTTTCCCTCTCTCTCATTACCAAATTATCTCCATCTCTTCTCTCTCCCCGCTCTCCTCTTTATATAGGTATTTACATAGTGGATGAAAGCTAATCTAATCTTTATTTTGGATCTGGTTTGCTAGACTATCGCAAACATACAAGTGTTTATTTCAACATTCTTAAATCTCGCAAGATCTTCACATCTTTCTTGTTTTTCTACCAACGCCATCATTCACGTCGTTTCGAAACAACCCGCGACGCCTTCGCAATGGGTTGTAAATGGTTCCGTTGTTTGCGAGATTCTGGTCCTACATCTTGCCTCTTTTTTCTTGAATATTGCTTGAAGAGCGATCTTTAAGAAAAAATCCATTGTTGTAGTAGTCTTTGATTTTTGTTGATGAAGGAACGAGCGAAATAATATTGGACTTGAAAAGTACGTACTTGCCTATATTCTTTTGTGAAGTTCTCGAAATACTAAGAAGTAATTAGAAGCATCATCCCGAAGTATACGAAGTATGAAGTATGAAGTATCCTTGAAGAAGTATAAGAAGTACTCAATCCTCGAAATATAAGAAGTATCTGTCCTTGAATAAGAATAAGAAATATTGCCTCTGCTCATGGGTTATTATTCCATTTTTGGTGAGGATTCTTGCTATTCACTAGCGAACATCCACTTTGGAAATGATTCTTTCCGAGAAGATGAAGAACCTAAAATGTTTTCTTGGTAATCCATAGTTGCCTCCTGTTCTTTATCTGTGAGGGTAGAATCCTTGAGAAAGTGTTGAATGAGCGAGTTGTCTCTTCATTCTTATCTTGCCTTTGTTTCATGTTTTGTGCTCATGCGATAGTATAATCTCTTCAAGTTGGTTGTTATTTTTCTTATAATCGAGCGAAATAATTACATCATTCGAAATAATCACATTCTGCGAAATTCTGTCACATTTTGCGAAATCCCAATAATCTGCGAAATTAGAATACTTGTGCTAATATAATGCTTATGTGATGATTATGTTATGAAATGTGTATGCCATGTGTATGCCATGAAAAGATTATGCGATGCTTTCATGATGCAAGTGTGATGCTTAATTATATGATGAGAATGCTTATATATTGCAATGTATAGATATTTTTTGTGTTACTTAGCTCATTTTTCCGCGAATTTATTGAATTTTTTAATACAATTTCTACCTTTCTTGTTTCTCCCTGCACATAAAAGACTATTCTCTGCTATTTGTATTCAAATGGAAGATTAAGCATAATCTCGCAGATGTTTTTCTGAAGTTTTTTGTCATTACGACAAGATCGCAGGACGCCCTTACATTTTCATGTAATGACCCATTGATCTTGCCTTATCATTTCTCTTGTGTGGTCTTATTTTGCCTTCCTAGTTAAAGGTCTTATTTTGCCACCTCTCATTATTGCGACAAAATCGCAGGACGTCATTACACTTTCATGTAATGACCCATTGATCTTGTCTTATCATTTATTTAGTATTATTGCCTCTGCAGGATATTTTTCTTGCGACATTATTCTTACGAACATAAAGCCCCATGTAGGGGTGTTCATGGTTACTGGTTAACCGAGAAACCGAACCAAACCAAACCGATTAGGGGGAAACCGAATCGAACCATTAACTAATGGTTGGTTTTGGTTTAGAAAAGATGAAAACCGAGATTAATGGTTTGGTTTTGGTATGATAGAGAAACCGAACCAATAACCAATGGTTAACCGAATATTGATAAAAAAATCATTGATTAAATTTTCATTATAGATGTCACTACCATTAGTTAAATCTTCTTTTGATCTCTAGATTTAGAGTAAGCTTTAACTACTCTTGATATTTTTTTTATTTATTTTTTGTCTGTAAATTTTTGTAAACCAATACTATTTTTTTCTGTAAATTAGTGTAATTTTTTTTTGGTTTGACATAATTATTGGTTAACCAAAACCACCTGAAAATCAAACCGGGCCGGAACCATTTGGAAACCTAACCAATGGTTAATGGATTGGTTTGGTTTCACTTTTAGAAACCGATAGTATTGGTTTCGGTTTTGGTTTGGCTTGAAACCGAACCAAAACCGACCATGAACACCCCTAGCCCCACGACATTGCCGTCTTTGCGACGAAATCGCAGGACGTCTTTACACTTGCATGCAATGACCCATTGATCTCGTCTTATCTACTCTTTTGTATTTTTGCATCTTCAGGATTGTTGCACAAATATGACAAGCCTAAATATCCTTGCGAATATAAAGCCTCATCACATTTGCGTCTTTTTTTGACACTATCAGCTCCCTAATGGAGGGTGCCGCCCTTATCTTTCCCCGGTTTCCCCTTCAAGGAGGCGTACTTTCGCCATACAAGGCTAGCTCCTCCCATCCTGGGCTTAACAACAACCATTGTTTTCGCACCCTATTATCCCTTTTGCCTATAGGGCTTATGGTTACGAGAATGCACCCTAAGTGGAGTTTTCTTCGGGCCGAGTGCAAGATAAACGAAACTTGCCAAGAATGGCCGAGACACTTCAAATGCCCCAGGCACCCTTGGCTCAACCGTGTACCTCGGCGCCTTGGTCAAATGCTGACTCCTTAGAAGAGACCCTCGGTCGTCCAACCTAAGTCATAAGCTTAGATTGAAAATCCAAGGTACCTCTCCCGGATAGGTTTTACTACCCCCAATATCCATGACTCAGGTTCCAGGGGCGGTGTAACCTTTTCCCTGAGCCACGCTAAGGATACCCCTTATATGACGTACTTTAGGTACTTTGCCTCTTACGAAATTTTATTCGCGAACTAGGTGTACGCCATAAAGGTTCGTCACATTCTGATTATTTTGTCAATTCTTCTTCATATATAATAGGTACCCCTACTATGAAGCACTTTAGGTACATTTGCCTCTTGCGAAATTTTGATTTCACCATAGTAGGTTCGCCTATCTCGATTATTTTGTTGACTCTTCGCATATAAGCTCTTTTGTAATTTCAACATCTTTGATAATCTCTTGTCATTTTCTCGAGCAAAATTTTCGCATGTCTTCATTCTTTCATTCCTTCTTCCATTCTCATATCTTCATGTTAAATATCATATCATTTGAAGCAAAGTAAATATTCAAGAGAAATATATAAATTGATTTGCGGGATTTTTCTCGAATCTTTGAAATCTTTAAGATCTTTGTAATTCTTTATAATTTTGAAATCTTTGAAATCTTCGTAATTTTGAAATATTTTTTTTTTTTTTTGTAATCTTTGTAATCGTGCGAATGTATCGCTTTCTTTTAAATCAAATCAAAAATCTTTTATTTTCTGTAAGCAAAATGTTCTAGGAAAATGGTACTTATCTTTTAAAAGAAGTGTGAGAAGTGAGACTTGAACCCTTGACCTGCTTCTTGGATTTTCTCGCACCATACCAACTGTACTAATCCTCTCTTGCGAAATATCTCTGCGAAACTCTCTTCTGTGCGAAATAATTATGGACCAACTCTGTATAAATTTCGCATAACAAAACAAACTCATGAGAAACAAGAATTGATCCCGCGACCGCCGCTTGCGTTTATGCCTCCTGACCAACCGTGTGCTTCTTCAATGAAAAATGAACGCAAAGATGCTGAAACTTGATCTTATCTTCTCCTTGTTAATCCAAAAATATACTAAATTTTGCGTGTGTGCGAATTCGAAACCATGACCTATTGTTTGTTCTCTCAACGTTGAACCATTTGTTTTAGTATTTCTTTGTGAAATCTTCGCATAGCACGTGTTACTTGCTCTTTTATTGGCCCTTGGCATTTCATCAAAAATGTGCGAAAATGTCGCGGGTAAGAAGAATCGATCCCGCGACCTTATACTTGTACGTTTCTGTTTTGACCAACTGTACTAGCTTCAACTTGTGAAAGAGTGGTGAGATTCTCATGACTTATTCTTTTCTAGTCGTCCTTTGTATAACTTTCTCTTCGTCTCTTCCATTTTAAACATCATAAGTTTGTCTTCGTCTTCCTATCTTTGTCTTGGATTTTAATTCCGTCATTTGCGTGTTGACACGCTTCTAGTAGAGTGAATCTTCTTAATTGTACTTTCTCGTCAGTTCTAAGAGAGGAAATGATTCACCCGCCAAATTCTTTCTTCTTACATTCGCAAACTTATTACTTTATAAAACTCCATGTGCTCCTTGTGCCATTCACGAATTAGTTGGTGTATCTCGCCGATCTGCGAAGATATCTCTCGCTACCAAACTTTACCTATCGCTATTATTTTCTCTTTCTCGCATTCGCTGTCTCTCGAAATAGTCAAGTGATGCTTGACTCTTTGGCGAAATTAATTTGGCCGGAACCTGCTTCAATATGTAGGCTTCATTATCGCTGTTTAGTTGATGGTTGCGGTGGACTCATGGTCACGAAGCTTTGCACCACTAACTGAACTCTCCTTCAGGTCATATACTCTGTATTTCCAGGTTTGTTTGCTGGAATTGTTGATAGAGTTACTAACGAAGTGAATTTGATCACCATACTTCTCTTTTGTGCTCTTTGCTTCTTCAGTTCATACCAAATTGTTGATCTCTCCTTGAATCATCTTTTTATACACAAAATAATCTAGAATCTGCGAGATATCGTCTCCATTCATCTATTTCTCCTCATCAGTAAAGCTTTCTCGCAAAATTATTCATTAATCGTCTACAATTTCGCAGGAGGGGAATGTTCAATCATGCATCGCTGCAAGCAATAGATCAACTCGAAGAATAATTTAGAAAAGTTTATGCTAAATTCTTGTTACGAAGAATGAAAGAACTCGTTTGGTTTCGCCCACGGGAAAATTCCCAAATCAATATCAAAATTTGATACTCGGTGGTTTTGAAATTCATAGGATATGTTTGTAAAACAAGTTCCCTCAAGTGCAAATCTATAAGAAAAACTTGTTTTGATTTAAGGTTGCAGTTGAGAATCAAGTTTTTATAAAGAATAAAACTTAGCGGTGATGAAAATTTTCCTAAAAATCTTGGTTTCAAAACTTCCAGATCTGTATAATTAGACATAAAATAAAAGGGATTAGGAGAAGTTTATCCTTTAGATTAATTGCTGATAGAAATTTCGCTTGATTTCACTCCAGTGGTAGTTTTTCTTTCGATCTGCTACTGTTTTTCTTGTTTTTCTTTTTCTCAAGGATGGATACTTTGTTGTCTGAAAATGTAAAATTCTTTCCGAAACTTCAATTTTCCCCCCTGAATTTTATAGATCCAGTTCCTCAATAATTAATTTCTTTGAATCTTCTTCGATCTAGCAAATATTGCCCTCCCTTTTTCTAGCACCAAAATGTAGTTGCAGGAAATCCCACAACACACCCCTTATCATATCTTGATACTAATTTCTAGATCTAAACATATTAATCATATAAATCTCAAAATATAAGTGCTAGAAATTTAAATAGTCACACAAGATTTTTTACATGGTTCGATCAATGTGATCTACATCCATGGTTCTTCACTATGATTTTTGGAATTACATAAATATTACATTTAGAATCTCCATTAATGAGTATTTGGAGCTTTCTAGATCTAGTTTTGGGGAAGAAGATGATAAAGAAAATAAACTGTCTCTCTACAAATGTGTCTTTTTTCTCCCTCTCTCTGTTACCAAATTATCTCCATCTCTTCTCTCTCCTGCTCAGCTCTTTATATAGGTATTTACATAGTGGATGACAGCTAATCTAATCTTTATTTTCGGATCTGGTTTGCGAGACTATCGCTAACATACAAGTGTTTATTTCGCAACATTCTTAAATCTCGCAAGATCTTTACATCTTTCTTGTTTTTCTACCAACGCCATCATTCACGTCGTTTCTGTAACCAACCTGCGACGCCTTCGCAATGTGTTGTAAATGGTTCTGTTGTTGCGAGATTCTCGTCCTACACACGTGTAGATGGTGGATTTTCGACAAAGGTTAAAATCGTAAACCCATAATTATAAGTATTCCCGATCCAAAGAATCGACGAATATTGAGGCTCATGTCTCTTATCGAAAACATGAAATCTCATGCCACAAGAATCTCCGATCGAGAATATTGTCTCTCGTAGTATATATGGATATGTAGTCTCTCGAGTGAGGCAACGACATATCTCATGAATACCGAGCAATTTCGAAAGAACTACTTCTACATAGAATCGAAAGATTAGACGGTTCTGGGCGACAGCCTTACCCGCTAGTATAGAGCAATAACGTCTTCCAGGATGTAACAATATTTTCCCTGACTATATGAAAGAAATATGACGCTTCAACGAGCTCATAACACTAGATTCGTGAATAATTAATGCTCCTAGACGATTGTACTAGTATAGAGCCATTAATTAATTATTCTCAAAATCAATAGGTTCATTAATCAATCCCCTGAAATATTCAATATTTTCATAATATTTCGTTACTTCAATTTATGGTTCTTCCCAAAGAGAATTCCATGGGCTAGTAATAAATATTCAATACACGGCATCTGAGCTACCTTTGAGTAAGACCTGATCAAAACGGTGCAAGTGTATTTAACAATAATGCACTAGCGAGCACCTGAACACACAAATGAGTATTTCAGAATACGACGAGACGATGAACCTATGCAAAATAGGAAGAAAATAATAAATAATAAAATATTAATCAAGGCGCTAGAGGATCACTCACCGGATGGCCAGTCATGCCGTGACCAAATTCCATGCCCAAATTCTATATTTTATCATATTTTTATTATTTACCCCATTACATGAATGCATAACCTGATCAACGCAACTCACCAGCAGATCGAAGGTACTCTTCAGACCAGCGTCATACAACAAGACGGCCTTGATCTTATCTTCATCCGAAAGAGAGGAAAATTCAGGAGAAATAAGAGCTCCAAGGGAGTTGCACATAGGGCCCGAGATAGTAAAAGAGGTGCTACTGCTGAGTTAGGAACCACAAGAGAAAGATGCTCCAAGAACTCGCTCCCATGATGTTCTCTTCATCACGAGTAACCACATTATTTCCACTTCGCAGACTTATCTGTTTGCTTCGGCTCCTCTTCATCACCATCGGCTTCATCCTCTCCATCAAAAAGATCATCATCATCATCACCATCGACTCAAGATATATAACACCATTGGCAAGAACAATCCCTCTACTGCCTGGATGTCACAGCGCACGATTTTACGGGACGGATAAGTCGCCCTGTCTCCTTGCCCTTTCCACCGGGCTTCCCACCTACAAGGGTAGACGAAACATCATAAGTTTTCTGAGGCGACTTCCTCATTAAATGCGATAAAGGCAGCCGATCCTCGAGATCCTCACCATCCCTCGCCAAAGCGTCTCCAGCTTTATCGACCCTCGCCTTTCTCAAGCGCACGAGCCGATGTCGGAACCATTCAAGGAAACAAATAGGGGCAAGTACATGTGCCGAAAAGAAAAAGTAGTATATTTGTTACCTTCCCTGTCTCCTCCTCGGCTCTGCGCTAGAACCCCTATCCCTTCTCCGAAGAACGAGAGACTCGAAGGAACAATCCAGACTTTGGCTGTAAAAAACACAAAAATTAAAAATCTCCCTACCATCCCGAGCCGATCACCTAAATTAAAAACCGGGAAACACACTTACTCGATCAACATTGACCACCCGAAGGATAAGACTCGTAGAGAAGGAAAATTGCCACTCGAAGGGGACCAAAATTGCCAAAGGAACTCGATCCCAAGCCGCGTCGCTAGTATGACGGGCATGCTCGTTGGAACCTTTCCCTCGGGATCCTCATCCAATAAAAGCTTCTTGACACCCTCGGGGAAGAGTCTTATGGCGATGAGGGCTAGCAAAGAAACCAAACAGGTCACCATTGGTAGCAATCCCCTTCGATAATTATCAAAAAAGGCGAAAGGAGTATAGTCACCCGCATGGGAATGATCGTAAGTAGACCAAGTAGTAGGAGTACATTCGCCTCGACCGTGTCTCTCCCACTCGGACAAGATACGAAAGGTGTTGCCATTCTACCGAGCCAAGGCGCGGGACGGGCGAATCTTAGAAAGAGCCTCATATCAAAACGAACGGCTAGGATCGTACAAAGAAAAACGCAACCCGAGCTCTAACTGACCCCTGGTGACAATGGTCGCCTCGGCCGAGTGTGGAAACTTTAGAACATCATCCTTCTTCAAAACGCCTTTTTGGCCCGACAAGAGCCTGACGTCATAGCCATGGAGGTCGAACTCATCTTTCAACTGTTGGATGAATTGCTCATCCGACAAGTCTTTAGCAGTTCTCTTGTCAGCCCTACATGAAAACGAAGAAGGATTATCAGAAAAGATGGAATCCGAGCACGATAATCATGCTTAGAAGGGCTCTCAATGACAAACAAGGAATCAAGCGTACACCATCTTCGTCATAAAGGAGGGAAAAGTTCTTATGTGATGCTCATCGGGTTCGAGGATAATCAATGCACCTTGCAGAATTGGTGAAGAGATAAGAAAAGCTCGGTCAAAATGGGACTCGGCCGGGGATCTAAAGGGCGACGTCTCGTCATCTCCACCAAACGAACGATATCGGGTGAGGACACCACTCGGCTAGATATCTCGACTTGGGCGAAGGGGAAGATCGGCTGAAGCATCAGCCGGGTCGTCCGAGAAGAACATCAAGGAAGCTACACCAGGTCCAACACCGTAGTATCGATGTATCACCATCTGTGACTATAAATAGAGACCATGTAGAGAGGTAAATGGGCAAGTAAGTAAGAGAGAAAGGAGAGCACACCTAGATTATTGAGAGAATCATACATCTTGTAATCGTGAATCAAGTAATAAGATCATCCTTTTACCCTGTGGACGTAGGTAATCATACCGAACCACGTATATCTTGTGTTCTTCTATGTTTCTTGCTTATTTACTTCTTTGTGTACGTTTGAAACCCTTTGGATGTAGTAGTAGGATTTTCTACATCTACAACTACGATAGAATCTAACAACCTTATACTCATTTGTGGATTCAATGTAACCAAATCCACCAACTGGATCCTTCCCTCTTGGATGCAAACTTCTATTTTTTTGAAGATAAACATATTCTCCGGTTACGGGATTGCAAACAATAAATACGTGATAACCTTCTAATAATGTGTTCGACAGAAAAACAAACTAAGCCATTGCAAGAACCAATGATGGGATTATCGAATAAGCTTACTTCTTTGGAGTCAAAGCCTTGTAAAAGTGTTTCACAAGATTGGTATCTCTCGAGATTAACTTTATGATGGCTAGATGGGATTTCTTTTTTAGTGGGCGCTGGTGCCAGGGAAGCCAGATCTTGATTCCGCCCCTGGATATCACGCATATGCGTCCAATGAGTGTGTTTACGTACTTAGTTAGGAGAACTTGAATTTCCCTCAAGTTTCCAGAAGCCTTATAGGAGCATATGGCGAACCTTCAGAAATCACTTTAATGAAATTCAGTCTTGCACTTATCTCTCAATACTTTTTGAGGAACATAGTGCTGAATTACGATCTGCAGTCAAAACATCAAAGTTATAATTCTGTCCTCGCTAACAGAGTAAGTGCTAAATTGACAAGATTCTACCCAAAGCAATCAGCAAAATCACTAACCAATAATATTTTTTATTATTGTGAAACTATGGCCAAAAATAATTTTTTTTCAAATATTTTACAATGAAGCCACATCCAGGCTAAAAAAAAATGAGGCTTCACAAAGGGACATCAGTCATCCAAAGTCCAAACAGACTTTTTATTGCGTATCTTGGCCTTCGTCTTCTTCTTTCACGGTCTTCTTCTTATTTCTCTGGACTAATTCCACTCCTACAAATGGGACAGTTTTGTTTCTTTTCTATCCACTTTAATATGCAATGGAAGTGAAAGCGATGAGAACAATTAGGCAGATTAGCAGTACCTTTCTCATCTTTTTCCCTGATAACTTCTAGGCAAATCGGACAATTTCTATTTTCATCTCCTTCTGATTTTATTTTCACCTTCTCATTGGAAGCCGCATTAGATAGTGTTGCTGGTGTCGTAAGGCACTCCAAACCCTGAAGATCTTGAATTCTGATTAATGCATAAAGACTAGTTATCATACCATCTAATCCGGACAATGGCAGGTCTTCTGATCCTCTTCTATGCATCCTCAATAAGCGATCACAAAGATTTGCGAATTCTATGAACAAACTTTTATACAATCCTGTCTTGCCTGCAGGCATAACTAAAGATGAAAGCGTATCCATCAGTAGCTTTTTTATTGCTTCGATTCTCATCATCCTATCTCCTCCATGAAACCTTGCACTTAGTTCATTGCTAGAATAAACAACTGTAAGGTTAATCGCATCGCGGTCCATCCCAAGAGAACGAGCATAATTTTTCAACTGACGAACAAGTGATAGAATTTTTTGAAGAGTGCGATTCGAATCATCATTACTAGCCATGGAAACCAAGCTACAACCGTCGAGACAACTCTTCCTAAAGACCACCAATTCTCCTCTCAAATCTTCCATTGAAAACTTAAAAGAAAACTTCTTCTGAACTTAAAAGAAAACTCCTCCTTGACTCATGAAAACTCCTTACTTATCTCTGGAGTTAAATATCTTATTAGACTTACGACTAACAATCTAACAGAATTACGCAAATCCAAAGAAACGAAATACTAAAACAAAGATATATCCAAGATTAGTCATATCTTGAAATGCAGGTGAATCTCAAAGATACATTCAACGCGAATATCTTGTGCCACGAATGCAGGTATGGCATCAAGGGATGGGTATTTTGTCAGATACCATAGAAAATCATGCATCAATCAATATTTGTAACCAGAGATTAACTCAAATTGGTTAAGTTTTGTAACCTAAATTCTCGAAAAGTTGTCTGGCAAAGAAAAACATATACTCGTAATTTGTATCTTATTGCTGCGGAATGTTAATTCGGCATAGTTTAGACGAAATTGTCTACAAATTACATGAACAGAAAACAAAAGGTTTTAACACCCCAATTTGAAAGAAAGAAATTTCCAAACTCTAGGATTCAGAAAAGTCATCTTCTTTGGTGGGTAGCAGTAATATATCAGCCTTGATTGTTTCCGCTAAATACTGGTGCATGTTTAGCTCTTTTTTGCAGGTCGATTGGACGAAGAAGAGGCTTCTTGGAGACTCATATCACCAGAGTTATCGCTGCTGCTAGATTCACCTTCTGTTGCAGAAGATGCTGCCTGAGCTGAGTTCAGTAGTTGGTCTTGCTGAGGCCACATACTTGAGACACCATTGGCATTAGCAGCTGCGCGCCTCATGCGAATTCCTTCAATGAAATGATGGTTAACTAAATTAGCTTATTTAGTTTTAAGAAATGTGTGACGCAAAAGAAGGGAAATGAAGCTTACTCTCAAGCCTCATGGCATTCTGTTTTTGAAAATACAGGCGGACTTCAAGAAGTGTTTTCTCATCGAGTACCTTTTGGTAATCCCGCTGCAAAATATAAAACGGAAAATGGGTCATTTTTCCAAATATTTTTAAAACCTGGTTCAAATGGACGAGTAAAAATTAGTATGGGTGAAATGGACAAAAAAAAATCGTAAGGATGAAACCGGATACATCCTGACTTAAACTTAAAAAATAGCAAGGATGAAACTGGATGCATCCTGATGTAAATTAAAAAAAGAAAAAGTATTTGAAAATGGGTAGGATGAAACTATTTACATCCTGGCTATTTTTATATTTTTGTCCATTTAAACAGTATCAAAATCTAGATGTCTTTTTCACCCAGGATTTGTTGATTTTGGTCTTTTTAACCAATTTTGTGAATATAAAACAACCAAAGAAATAAATTTAGCCTAATATGATATACACCGAAACACTATTTACCCTAAACAACCCAAAAAATATGCGCATCATACAAAATAAACCTTCCATAGCTCCAATTCAAGACGATAATCTGCTGCTTCACTGAGGGATTCAATTTTGTTCTCCAGATTCGAAATATATCGGGCCTTTAATGATTTAGATCCAGCAACAGCTTCGTGGTTTTCCAAAAACCTGCAAAATACAAATATTATAAATTTGAATTATTATCATCTATTTGACAGATACCGGCGTTTAAAATAGCATTTTCGGATTTTTTTTCCCTCCTTCTGACAGTGAAAAAGGAAAGTCGTTAGAAACCAACACCCGTATTTAAAAAATATAATTAACCTTAATCATTGACGAAGTTTAAATGAGTCGACAAGATTATCCAAATTTGTAATGGCCGGTTTTTCCCATTCCATCAATCATTTTACAGTATTTTTATGTGAAAATAAATCATGTGAAAAAGAAAAAAGGTGAGCATTGAATTAGGGAAATCCCAGCAAAGCGGAAAACATAGGTGAAATTAGGGCCATCAATGAGTCCATATTATTTTTATACAAGTTTTTTATATAATTTCTTTATTAATGCTCTATATAAACATTAAATGTACGCAATAAATTAAAAAAAGAAAAAAAAATCTAAGCCAAAACTAGCAAAGATGATTTGAAGAATGAGTAACCCGAGTTTCGTGTCCAAATGGGTAATACCCTTTAGGTCATAAGATGTTATCGGGTCCTATTTTAGGACCCGACCCTAATCTACATGGTCCGTCTACAATTTTGGGTAACAAATATTCATTGATCGCCCTAGGTGAATTTTTTTTTCAGAGGGTAGAGGTATCGACTAATACCATCCATTTTGAGTGTGTAACACGTGACATATGCAACCTAGATGAAGTTGGACGCAAAATTTGAAAATAAGGAAAGAAAATCTAGTTAACTCGTTACCTTGTGTTTTCTCTTGATCAGCATTCCACAGTTGAATATAGTCTTCAGAAAGCATACCAATATCTGTGCCACCCTTGGATGGTTTTTTGGGATCAATAATCTTCTTACCATCAGCTCCTTTAACGCCTGAAGTTCCAATCCTAGCTGCAAAAGATGAAGAAAGAGCTTTATGAACAGACTCATTATTGTTGATTGGACTAGACATATCCCTCTCCATTTTTTTTTGTTGGAAGAAACTTTTCTCTTTTCATCTGCTTTTATAGATTGACTGTCACAACAAAAGAAGGAAAATTAATTATTCCTACTTATGTTAGATTCTGAGGATTTAAATCAAATTTTAATTGCATAATAAGAAAATTTACTGTTGGATCCGCCTTTCATGTTGATATTTGTCATATAACAAAAAAAACATACCATATTTGATTTTCTATACCATCATCGTTTAATTCACCTATTATGAGAATTTATGAGGATGATATATCCCACCATATTTATATGTGATAGTACGATTTGATCTGTCAATTTTTTTGTTGTTCAAAATTTTTCTCGACGTGGTACCTCTAACCACATATGTTAAATATTTCGGAATGGACACCTATTGACATAATTAATGTGATCCGGTTTGTTAAAGACTCGCCACGCCAAACAAAGTTTCCAAGAAAAATCGTCTTATTATGTTTCACTTTTAGTCAACGTTCTTTCAGTTAAAGAAAATATGAAGATCGTTTGCCGTTTATGGTTGTTCTATAGGGACGACGACGGTTATCTGGGCGTACTCCAAAATATGTGTACTACTTTTGGATTTTAATACTCTCTTCATCTTTTTCTATTAATTCTCCATTTATTTTTGAAGACAAATTTGAAGATCTTTTTTCTCATTAGTCTCTCAACTACATCCTTGAACTTTTAAGATTGTAAAATTATTTTTAGTGTAACCTAACCTATAATCTTAAATAGTATCTCCATAAATAAATAAAAAGTTTGTTTAATATTTTTGTTATTTAATTTCTTTGCTTTTCTTATATATTAAAAGCAAACAACGACAAATTTTAAAAGATTTGTTGGTAGCCTAGCAACAAGCTCAGCACTAACACTTTTCTAAATATTAATACTAATACGATGAAAAAAAGAACCTCCTATTTTGGAATTAGCATCTTGACTAGCAAGACGATTCTTCAACCTTCTCAAAAATATATAAGTATCTTCTCCCAATTCACCAAGTGTTGAAAAACCCAAAACACCAAACTCATATCCATGTTGTTAGAGCACTGCTCGGTCGAACTTGCATGCGTTGTTATCTCAAGCATGTTTGTAAATATTTGTGATCAAAACTATGTCTTGATTTCTAGTTTACTTATGACTAATTCTGGTCTAGGATAGTTAAGTGTAGTTGAACTCCAAACTCCATGGTGATCATCTTACGAAGACGAAGAACTACTCGAGGAACAAGTGGAACTTCATCCGACAAAAAGGTATGTGGATACTTGAAATTATCTATTACCCAAAAGTCTACTCTATCTCCTACTCTTGAGACAATAGTCGTATAAGTATGATAGTTTTCATACATACACATTTGTTATTTCGAGCCGAGTTTACTCGCCATTCTTTTTTTGAAATATGTGTTGGTGAGATTTCGTTTTAACCATTTTCATCTTTACCCGTGACGAAAGTCATGATGACGCTTCAATCTTGAAAATAGATATGATGACAATAGTGGTCAATAACGATTGTTATAACATTATAGAAGAATGTTTCAATGATTGAAATGTAGAGTTGAGATTACCAACTATGGATATAAGCATATATAGTGTGTTTGCACATTAGTGTATAAATCCATGTGCCTGGAAACCAAGTGCGTGCGTATGTGTGCATGTTGTATTGGTGAAAGAGACAAGTTGAGTACGCATACCCGTATGCGTACAAGCGGAAGTTTTTATACCGAAAATTTCTGCCGAGTTTGTAGTTTGCAAACTAGTAACCAGTACCTTAGGTACGTATACCCGTACGCGTACCACGGAAGTTTTCGAACCGAAAATTTCGCCGAGTTTGTAAACTCAAATCCGGTAGCTAAGTTACGCATACCCGTACGCATATGCTCAAGATGGTTATTTCTCAAATCGGTAGTTCATGAACTTAAAACAATAATTTATAAGGAATGCAATCTTTGCAAACCTTGGCTATATTGTTCATGAATAGATTCAAGTAAATCAAACCGATTTTGTTTCAATTGTGTCTATAAATAAAGACCTAATCAATTGAACAACTCTTCAACTAGTTCTTATGAGTCATTTGAACTAGTTATGAGAAAGATGAATACGGTTAATATGAAAGTGCTCATATGGCTAACCATTAGTTAACTATTTGTGAACCAACTAATGTACACGTTTAGGTACTTTACTCAAACCTAAATGAATACATTTCATTTGTGTGTGACAAGCTAAGTTTCGATCTAACAAATTGAAAGATATTAGCTTGGTTGAATCAGGTTTTTCATCTAACGGTGAATATTGAATGCTTTGTTACCAAGGTAACTTAAATTGATAATACTAGGCTGTTCTTCGGGAATATAAGTCCGGGTTATCAATTAGTTCCTGTTCACCTTGATTTATCAAAAGACGGAACAAAACTCATAGGTTTATCTCGTGGGAGACAGATTTATCTATTATCGTAGACTTTTCCTTTGGTGATACTGATTTGTTTATTAAAGTCTTCGACTATGGGTCGAGCATCTTAGTTGTGGGTATGATCATTTCTAAGGGAATCAAGTTCGTAGTATCCCGCCGGATCGAGACGTAAGGGAGCGCAACTGTACCTTTAATCGTGTGAGATTGATTAGGGTTCAACTACAGATCCAGGCCGAACTTAGTTTGTAGTAGGATAGTGTCTCGTAGCGGCTTAATACAAGTGTGGTGTTCAACTGGATTAGGTCCCGGGTTTTTCCGCATTTGCGGTTTCCTCGTTAACAAAACTTCGGTGTCTGTGTTATTTCTATTCCGCATTATATTTTGTTATATAATTGAAATATTACAGTTGTGCGTTGTATCGATCAATTGTGAAATCCAACCTTTGGTTGTTGATTGAAATTGATTGATCCTTGGATATTGGTCTTTGGTACCATCCAAGTTTATATATCTTGTATTTGATAAAGACTCGCGATTTCTATTTGTTTGAGTACGTATAGATCAAATCGATAGATAGTGATATTAACTACTTGATATACTTTTTTTTTTAAGATTGAGTCTGAATAATACTCATGTTGAGGTTAATATTGATTTACTAATCGGTGTGTAATGCTCCTCCTCCGTGTAATCCATCTAATTTTAACAAACTGAACAAATTACAAGAGGATTTTAAATCTCAGTTATCTGAGTACATCACCTCAAAGGATGAATTGATCCTTGATACTTCGTATCATGTTAATAGTAATTCCTTCTCTCATGAAGAAATAAGGATGTCTCTTTTGATAAAAAGAGTTTCCTTACTATCTGCTAAAACTCCCGATATGGTTGGAAACCAAGAAACCACAAACTCATCTTCGTTTGGGATATCTTGATGCTCTGTGATAGACTTATAAAAACATCTCTCCGGGGTGTCTCTCGCTACTAGAAAATGTGAAAGTTGTTGGAAAGACCCTCTTTTATTGTCACGGTGTACAAAGTGATGGTCTTGTGAATGGCGGAAAAAGCTTTGTTGAGCCTTGCTCCAAACATCCTTAATTACTCACAAAACAAATGTGCCCCTTCTTCACACGAATGGGCCTCACGAACTCCGAACTCATATTTTTCCAGTTCAAACATATCTGGTTCGGGTTCCACTGTTTGTCACAATAAAAGAGGAAACTTTTCTCTTCGTTCTCTTCACCTTCTCTTTTCACAGTTCGAGTACGATTGAGAAACCCATCAGTTCATGTACCAATTGTTTCTCATCTTCCTCTTTTCTTAACCAATCTTTGATTGGTTTGTACCTTTTAGAACCGTAAGAAGCTATTTCTTGTTGGGTCAAGAACGTTTCTTACCTTGCTTATTGTTTTTGGACTCCACCATCAACAAAATTTCACGAACCCGGTAAGTTGTTCATTTTCTCTGTTGTGTTTTTGTTCAAAAGATGGATTCTAGGAAAAGGTTAAGCCGTGGTGAAAGTTCAAGTTCTCAACCCAATCAAAACTTAGGTAGCGATGATGAGTTTGAAGATGATGAAATTGGCTTAGACGTTTTACATCCTTTTTATGACCCCGCTCTTCAAATTAGCTTTACTAGTCTTCGCTAGAATAAATATGTTAAGTTCCTTAAAGGGAAGTTTGTCATAGAAAGGGTTTATGATCGTATCAATTACCGAACCTCGAGTTTCAACCAGTTCATGAATCAACATGAGTGGGGTTATATTCATGATGGTCTTGGGTTTTCTTATCTTGAGATGACGTGCCGTTCTATGCTAACTCCGCATGCCGCCAACAAAGTCAGTTCTGTCGCTTCAAAATAATGGTAGGAGGGATAACATTTGAGGTAAATCATGAAGTGATTGCATATTTGCTTTAACTTATCACTTGATCGCTTATTTGCAATTCCTCAACCTCGGTAGCTACGCACAACTCGGATTGTTATCCGAATTGCTTCTAAATAGAAGTGAATCATGGTCTGGGGCAAGTTGTTTGTTGACAACATTGGCTTTTATTTAAAAGTCTTTAGTAAGTTAGTTATTGCAAACCTGATTCCAAGTATACTGGATAAGAATCATTGGAGCAGAACCCTTGCTGATATGGTTTGCTACCTTGTCTCGGGTGAAGAGATTGATTTATGTGGTCCGATTATTCGTCAGATGATTCATATGGTTTCGTTAAAAAAATCTTGGGTTTCCATGTCGTATTAGTAGAATTTGGCAAATAATTTAAGGTTAAACCTATGGTCACTCGCGACCGCTTATGCTTCTCCTCTTCCTGCACAGGCATCAACAAGATGAAGAAGCCAGTCAATTCTGAAGACAATCTTCTTAATGAAAGAATTGAGTGCCTACATGAACAACTGAGCTATGTATTGGGGATTCATCCTGAATTAACTGAACATGTGTGTAAGATTGCTTTGAGAAATATAATCGCAATTAATCAAGCTTAGCTCTTTCTTTTTTGTTGTTGAAACTTCTTTGATAACTTACTGTAAGGGTTGTAATAACTTTTTATTTTAGTTTTGAATGTATTTTTTCATGATAAAAATTATTACATCGATGAGAAGTTTTTATGTCTTGTTAAAAGTTAAGTCTTTCGTATGTCGATATGCATGTATTGATACAAGATCAATGAAATTTTGACAAACAAAATTTAAGCCTATTATGTCATTTATTGATGAAAGATAGGTTAAAATCTTTTGTTGGCGAGGATTATGTCTATTGTATGTCATTGTGCAAATAGTGATGGAAAATAAAATGAATCCTTGTATATTCCGCAGTATTGATCTTCCCTGATCCATATTTTATGTATATACGGCGCGGCTCCATAAGTCTTCTTGTGTGAGCATTTCCAACTAGACTAATCATAGATTCGTTTGTGATTATTTTGGTTGTGTATTTCGATTAAATTAATCATGGGTTCTCTTGTAGTTAGTTTAATTGAGAATTTAGGATACAAAATCATTTTGTGGTTTTTGGTGTCCAAAGAAATCCTTCTTTTATCATGAAAGTAAAGTCATTGTTGTTGGGAAGGACATCAAATGGGGGAGAGTTCTTTTGAACTTTCTCTTAATTTCCATATCTTTGTGGGAAGTGCGGCTGTGGATTATTTGAGGAGTTATCTTGTATCTTTATAAAATCCGTGATGAATGCATTTATCTTCGGCTTTATGATTGCATCTAAACAAAGTTGATATGTACTTTTCTTTTGTCTTGAAGTGTCTCCATGAAAATTTCATTAGATCCTGTTTTCGTACCTTTGCCAATTTTATTGACAAAAGGGGGAGAATTAATATGTAGTTCACACTACAAATACATATGGTTTTCTGATCATTATGTAAGGGGGGGGTTTCGTGTTCGGAAGAAGTATTGACTAAGGGGATGTGATACATATCACCATACTATTGTTGTCGAAGTTGTGATATGAGAACTCTGATGCTGTATAATAATACTATGACACCGTATAACAATGATCGAGAGCTTTTTTTTTCTCATTGTTATGGCTACGGAACTTCAACAACTATGATGTGAATCGAACATCTATGGAATCATAGGAGTACTTGGAAAAAATAAAGTTTTCGAGTAACGTTGAAGCACCAAGGAGATCAAGCATGTGGACGAGAAGCTACAAAGTTTTATCTATTTTGTAATCCATATGTATTGATAGTTTTGTCACTAAAATTGACAAAGGGGAGATTGTTAGAGCACCGCTCTGGCCGAACTCGCATGTGTTGCTATCTCAAGCATGTTTGTCAATATTAATGATCAAAACTATATGTCTTGATTTCTAGTATACTTATGACTAAGTCTCGGTATAGAATAGTTTAGTGTAGTTGAGCTCCAGACTCCATGGAGATTATCTTACGAAGACGAAAAACTACTAGAGGAACAAGTGGAACTTCATCCGACAAAAGGTATGTGAAGACTTGAACTTATCTATCACTCAAAAGTATACTCTATCTCCTACTCTTGAGACAATAGTCGTATAAGTATGATAGTTTTCATACATACACATTTGCTATTTAGAGCCGAGTTTACTCGCCTATCGTTTTCTCGAAATATGTGTTGGTGAGCTTTCGCTTTAACCATTTTCATCTTTACCCGTGATCGAAAGTCATGATGACATTTCAATCTTGAAAATAGCTTTGATGACGATAGTCGTGAATAACGATTGTTATAACATTATAAAAGAATGTTTCAATGATTGAAATGTAGAGTTGAGATTACCAACTATGGATATAAGCATATATAGTGTGTTCCGCACATTAGTGTATAAATCCATGTGCCGGAAACCAAGTGCGTGCATATGTGTGCATGCGGTATTGGTGAAGGAGACAGTTTAGTACGCGTACTTCGGACGTTTCATACCGAAAATTTATGTTGAGTTTGTAGTTTGCAAACTAGTAAACCAGTCACCTTAGGTACGCATACCCGTACGTGACGCACCTACGTTTTTCGAACCGAAAATTTGTGCTGAGTTTGTAAACTCAAATCCGGAGCTAAGGTACGCATACCCGTAAGCATACCCAGTCAAGTTATTTCTCAAATCAGTAGTTCATGAACTTAAAACAATAATTTATAAGGAATGCAATCTTTGGAAACCTTGGCTATATTATTCATGAATTGTTCAAGTGGATCAAACCGATTTTGTTTCAACTGTGTCTATGAATAAATACCTAAGCAATTGAACAACTCTTCAACTAGTTCTTATGAGTCATTTGAACTAGTTATGAGAAAGATGAATACTAAATATGTAAGTGCTCATATGGCTAACCATTGGTTAACTATTTGTGAACTAACTAAGTGTAGACGTTTAGGTACTACTCAAACCTAAATGAATACATTTCATTTGTGTGTGACAAGCTAAGTTTCGATCTAACGGTTGAAAGATATTAGCTTGGTTGAATCAGGTTTTTCATCTAACGGTGAATATTGAATGCTTTGTTACCAAGGTAACTTAGATTGCAAACCCTGATTTGAAAACTATATAAGGGGAACTCTAGCAACTGGAGAAACTAATCCCCACACCTCCTGTGTGATACTAGTTGGTTTTGCTAGAGTCGATTCTCCTTTAACCTTAGGTTTCTTCTCGAGACCCTGTAGGTTAACGACTGAAAGACTTCATTGTGATTGTGAAGCCAGACGAAACTACTTCTCTTGTAGTTGAGCAATCTGATCTTGCCATTTTTATCGTACGAGTTGAATTCAATAATTGACTTGAGATTATATCTCCGATAGGGCAAGATAAAAAGAAATCACAAACATCTTCGTCTCATCGTTTGTGATTCCACAATATCTTGTTTCGCTACCATACGATTTAGATTATTGTGAGGTGATTGCGAATACTAGACTGTTCTTCGGGAATATAAGTCCGGGTTATCAATTAGTTCATGTTCACCTTGATTTATCAAAAGACGAAACAAAACTCATAGGTTTATCCATGGGA